>VACF01002317.1:0-146780 GCA_006891605.1 Pleurozium schreberi
ATTGTTGTGAGGGAGAATCTCTTCAGGACTTCGTCATCGAGTGCGCAATCATATACACCTAGCATGTGAGCTTGGGCGACTCTTTCTTCGTCAAAAGTGGAAATTCCAAACAAACCTGACATGCACCTCCTTTTACAGGTTGAATACCTTGAAGCTGTGCTTTGTGGTTATCTCACCGCACCAGCCCGTGAAGCCGCTCTTCACTTGCGGGACTTGCTTCTGGAGAGGGTCCTGGAGACTGTTGGTGATGTATCCGAACCTGGTCTACGACGGTCCACCAGAAGCAGCGATGATGGAATGGGAAGCGAGGACCGGGGTTCAATTGTGAGCATATCCAAGGAGGATATACAGGTGAGGCTTACGTGAACTTAGTGCACTCGTATCTCAAGTTTGTACACTTAAACCGCTGTAATGTATCGTATCACCTGGGTGTGATAACGGTCGATTTCATGTTTCGGTTGACTTTGATTAAGCTGACCCCAGGTGACAGGATTTGAACGATTCAAACATTTCACGATGACATAGTTCAAATGCGTGACAAGTGTGACAAGTGGATGTTCGAATGCGTGGCCAGTGCGTAGGATATCAAAAATGTCCTTCTAGGGGTTTCAAAGTAGTGAATGTCAGCATTTCGGATCCAATTCCCTGGATCTTGGTTCACGAGAGCTACTGTGGTGTGTGCAGATGCTTATACCCCAAGTCATTGCTGACTTCCTTCCCAACGAGTTAAAGAGAACCCGCGTGAACATCTTCTGTTTCACGGATGCCACGGTCAACTCGGACCTCCACCAGGGAAGGCGCTCCCTAGCCAACGCCCAACAACGCATTCGGTCCAGCGGTGTCGTCGTCCCCTCTCCATTGAAGATGACGAGGCACCGGAGGAAGAACTCCGCCTCCAGCCTGACGGATTCCGAGTCTGGGAAGCCGCTCGGGGCACTGCCTCCCCTGTCGCCGTACGGCGGGTACGCCAGCTCCGAGGTGGGAAGCGATGGAGGCATGGCCGACTTGCGCTCCAGAGGGGTCGCGAATGCAACCGCGGAGCGGTATTCGAGAGGGCAGTCGTCGGACTTGTCGAGGCGCACAACAGCGCAGAGGCCTGCGGGCTCGCGAATCGGCTTCCAACAGGACGGGTGATGTACTGTACAGTACAGTACAGAGGTTCATATCGACCATCACTCGCACGTGGCTCTAAGTTACCAACCTGTGGAATGCCTATTTGGCTCTGCATATCTGACTAGTTCTTAGAAACATTGTGGGCTGTATTCTTTCGATAATTTAAGTAGACGTGAAGAGCGTTGTGCTGGAAGTACATGATTCCGGAGAAACGAATTTGGGCGGGTTTCCAGTTGTGTTTACGATACTCTGACAAAATTATAAATTGCACTCATGGTAATGGTATCAGGTCAGGTTTTAAAAAATATTGAAACCTCCAACGTCGGTTTACCCTTCATCGCCTATGGGGACTTAAAGTGTCCTCACATACTCTGGCAGTCCAGTCCAATTCAAAGTGTCATTTCATCTGGTGTGGTAAAAATTTTTAGAACAATCCAAGATTTACAAATTTTTTGGAAGTCAATTGAAGTTCACCAAACTGCACTGTGATGGCTGCAACTTTGAGGGTTCGTATCTTTTTCATCCAATTTCTGTTTTCAATCAAATTTGTTGGGTTATGTTCCCCTTAAAGTCTAGTTATTGTGGTAAAAATCTCATGTCAATTCAAGTTGTTTTGAATGTTTGGGAGCAATTCAAAGTTCAATTTCCAAACATTTTTGGATTACAGTGAACTTTGGCGGCTTATTTCTCCTTCATTCAATGGCCGTTTTCAATAAAAAAAAATAATTTGAAAAGTTGTGCATACTAGTCTAGTTTGTGTATTTAAAATTTTGTATCAATCCAAGAAGTTACGAGTGACTGAGAAGCATTTTAGTAGAGGGAGGTTCAACCATAGATGTGTTTTTTGCAACTTTTTTTTGCAGTTTTTTGACATTTGAAAACAATTTTGCAAACATAGTAAGTTAACCCCTAACCGTTTTGATTCATCTCCAAAATTGATGATTTGAGAAAAATCATTACAAAATGCTATTCGAAAGCATATTTTGGAATTGATATACAAATAAAAGTTGTAGACTAAGAGTTGTAGATTCCATCCACATGTTTAGATTCACCAATACTATCAACAATATTCTTTTATAAAATTTGAAAGGGAAAATTTCAAAATTCCTTCCAAATTCAATAACAAGCAAAATATTACCATTTTTGTAGTAGAATTTGTTTAAATGGATTTGAAATGAGGTTCTCTTGACATGGTGATTTTTTGAGATTTTGGTGTTTTGAAAATTTTAGCATCTTTTGTCAACACTAAAACATTGTGATCATGCAATCCATGTGGCCAAATGACTCCAATTTTGATTCGCATCATCTACTACATACACTACAAGATTGTACGGTTGAGATTTTCATACCTTAGTGACGTTTAGACTTATAGCACTTGAAAAGCAAGGATGCTTTTTAGACACGTTTAGGCCTTAGGCGATGAAGGACGTTGTTTATGAATTAATCCCCTAAATTTCTACACTAATTTTTGTGTGCAAGTATTCTAGGAGGTTGAGGGAAGTGAAGACTGAAGTGAAGACAAGGGAAGAACATGGAAGGTGTAAAAGCACAAGCATTTCCATCCATAATTGCAGAAGGGGGAATATATCACCAAATATTCCCCCAATATCTTTTTATCATGTKTTGAGCAATAAAATGGTCCAACAAATTCCCTACTTTGTCCTAAGAGGCAAACTTCATCATCATCCAACCAATTATTTTTATSGTGATGAGGCTCACTTTATTTTAAGGRTTGGGCCCAATTCCAAATTGACCCAAATTACAATCCATAGGACCTACTCAAAATTATGGCTATGGCTAGAACAATTTTTTGAATCTTTAGCTTTTCWATTGAGCAATTTTATTTTGTTTTGCTTTGCTTGGTTGCTTTGGTTGCAACGAGTCTTTGATTCTTACTCTAGAGGACCAAGAGGGCATGTGTGATAATGTCGCAAGAGTCCTAGAGGAAAGTGTGCGGGGTTACAAGTTCAACACCATTCCAAATTTCCAATTTACGAGGTAGTAGACAGTTTTTTTGAAAGATTTTAACCTAGAATTATGAAGAGTAAAAGGAAAACAAAGTTAAAGAAAATCAAATGTTATAATTGTGGCAATAACATAGCTAGGGCGAACAATCATACTTATGGTTAGTTTCAACATTTCTTGTCCAATAATTAATTAACCCCTAAAAGCCCAAGGGGTTTGGGCAAAACATAAATGTGTTATAAAATATAAGTTCTATAACTTTTTGAAGTTTGCATCAAAAAAGATAATGCAATGCACAAAAAGTAGAAAATATCCGTGCGGTCAAAATTATAAAAATATTTTTAGATCCTCTCCATATGAATTTTAAAGATATAACTTAAAAAATTCACTAAAAATACAATTTCTATATTTAGCATTTGAACGTTTTTTGGATTAGTCAAAATTGTGGTTTCTATTGATTTGTAAGAAAACGCATTAAATTTAGTAATGAGAACACCAGCTCTTTCTTCAAATAGTAAGTTTTTCAACACTAAGCAAAATTTTAACACTTTGTGCTATTTCACTTATAATTTTTGTTTGACTGTAGCAGTCTTAGTTTTGAATATAACTGTTGAAAGAGGGACCAAACTTAAAATTAAGAAAAAGAAATTTGAAAAAAAGTTTCTTACCGCCCAAAAATTCTGTCCAAAGTCGGGTAGCGGCCAAAAAATGGTCGCTCGGGCATTTAGGGGTTAAAGCAGGCAAATGTGATTCAATATGCGTCTAAAAATAGAAAAAGTTGTCTTTTCTATAGATTCTCTAATAATATTTCAATTTTTACTTTTTCTTGACTTTTACTTTAAGTTTTATTACTTTTACATTTGCAAAAAAGATTATAAATTCATAGGCTAAAATCATTGACATGTTGTACGTTCTATTCAATATAATGATATATAATAGAAAGATATACAATAGAAAGATTTAAAAAATTTAATAGCATAGTCAAACCTACCGTGCTTGTAAATCTCACACCTCTTGCTTGCCTAATAATAACTACAATGTGTTACCGGAATAGGCAGTTACTGCCACTTTTTGGCACATTGTGATAAACAATGTACCAAAAAGTTTCAGATTGGATTATTTTTCAAAACCCCTCCAATTTTATTGGGGGCATGAAAAATAAACCAATGTGAAAATAATTTGAAAAACCCAATAACCCCCACACTCTTATATTTTTCAAAACAGAACTTACTTGACAATCGATATGGGTTAATTGATTTTCATATTAATTTTTGTATCCGTATCCGTACCGTATCCTAGTATTCATATTTCAGTATTTGTATCCTACTATTTGTATTCTAGTATTCGTATCCTAGTAGTTATATCCTTTATTTGTATCCCAATATACCATATCCCAGTATTTGTATCCCAATATTCATATCAAGATAAACAGCAAGGAAGGGGGGGTGTAATGTTTAAGAAAAAAATCAATGGCCTGTGATTTTTTGGAGAGGGAGGACTAATGCAAACCAGGAGGTGGGACGCCTCTTTTTGGCACATTGTCAATGATGCTATTTGAGCACGAGAATGATCACACATGTCCGTCTCCATCATTGCATTTTTTTTTTAAATGATAAAAGAATACATCTTCTACATCCCACAGGCTCTGTTCTTGTCCTTCGTCGGACGCCAGAGGTGAGAGGTCCGCGCCAACCTTCAAGGGTTAATGATTAACTCTACTGTCTTGTAGAATATTGCAATATTTGTTCACTTGTTTAAAACTGCGCGTAGGGGTTGGGTTCAACATTCCCCACCAAGTAATTACTTAATTAGTGCCACCTCAGTGTGATTTCTCAAGAATGAAAAATAGAAAGACTCGTGTACTCTCATTTTTYTATGAAAAATAACACTCCTAAAATTCCGGAATTTATTATTAAAATATCACTTGCCAACCTTGGCCACTGTAGCAAACAAAATGAAAAATGTAGAATAATCCTCATTATACATAAGTTTAGGGCACGATTACCGATTCCCTCACTTATCCCACCCTACTAAAAATGCAGCCAACTCCACTACACTAAAGATGGTAAATAGTGTTACCTACACTAATTGATTTAAAACAGCAGTAAGTTTTTCCTCTTAAGTCAACTAAATAGAGTCACAGAATACAAAAGTTGATACCCCTTGCAAAAGTTATGAAATTGCGCACCACGTCAGGTTTCCGTGGCGTCTGGCTTCAAGCAGCAGAAAAATACATGTTCCTATCCAGCCATTAATCTAAAGAGAAAGTGAGGCCAGATGAAATTCACCAAGTTCAGAAATTTGGATCCAAACAAAAAACTACCGATATCCAGTATTAACAACTCGCTAAAACTCATTCTCCTGGATGAGAGAAAAAGTGTTTTTCACTAGTGTAACCATATACCCAATCCTCTTCTCGAAAAAACAAGATATCATAGGTCACGTATCTTCTACTTCATGTTGGTTTTAGGACCACGTCAAACGTGGGACATCCTTGCACCATTCTGTCGCCCACGTCCTCGGCCACCGCCAAAACCTCCTCTGCGACCACCTCGCTGGGCGATGAAGTTCGGCGCTGCTTGCTGCGGGGCATTGCGGATGCTTGCAAACCTCGAATCCAGTGTCTTCGGCTTCTGGGGCTGTGATTGAAATTGATTGGCCTAATTGACGCAAAACACGAAATTCTTAATTTAGTGTTGTGACCACCTGTCCTTCCGGAACACCAACAGCAATGTTCTGAGACCAACAGAAACAACACGAGGAACCCTTCAACCTTCAACTCGTGTCCACAAACATTTACGGTCACAAAAAGTTCGAAATTCCAGCAGCATCGGTTCAAGGTTGTTTTACACCTAGCATTTGGGAAATTGAGGCCAATTGCACAAAATCCAACAAATCTGATTTGTTGAAAAAATAATATTCTATACAAATAAAGTTTTTGAATTGAAAGCTTGTAGGATGAACTATAGTTTCAATTTGGCCTTAGAAGAACTCCTAAATGTCCGAGGCACCAAATTAGGGGTAAGCAAAACTTTGATGTTAAATAAAACCTTCTCTAATTATCATTTTCAATAGTTTATAATTCTTTTTAATTCTTTTTGAAGTGTAGTTTTAGCATCAAAAGTTTGATTTTGAAAATGAATGATTATGATTTTTTTGTTCAAGATTTTGTACATGGGTGTTTGTTTGTTACTTTGAAATCTATTTCATCGTGCATCCTTTGGTTGTGTTCTTGGTATTGTTGGAAAAATCTCTATGAGTGTGTGCGTGTGTATATGGGCTTGTTTCATGGCGTTTGACTCATGGTGAACAAGTTATTGAATTTTAGAGTTTTTATAAGTTAAAAAATTAGAAAATTACACCTACAAATCTTGATTTTCTATTGTTGAAGCACTTAGAAATGAGCATCAACTTCATTTTAAAAAACTGAATAGTAGATTTCAAGAAGTTATAAATTGATTGGGGTTATGTATGTTATGCCCTTTAAGCTCATATTTTTTTGGTGGCCATTTTTTAAGGCTTGATAAGTGAAAATAGGATTGAAAGAGTCACAACTTTAACAAGCTCATGTTTAAACATTAAAATCTTTCAATCCATAAGTAATATTGTTGTGTTTTCTTTTCCCATGTGATCTCCAACATATCTAGTTTGAATTAGTACAATTACAATTTTTAAAAAAAATTGATCTAAATGTAGGATTATTGTTCAATTTCAAGCAAATTCCAAAAAGCTCAAAAAAAGCCTTGGGCATTTAGGGAATAAAGCCCATGGGGGTAGATTTGGAAGAATCAAGCAATCCTATTGGTTCAAATATATAGAGTTTGGATGAATCAAGCCCCAAGTATAAACTGGCCCTTAACCCTTAAACGACGGACCGGTGGCCGTGGAAATCATGCATTTTGATACCGTGTGACATCATCTCCTTTGAAAAAGCTAAATATATTCATTGGAAGTCAAACTACTATAGAAGATCTCCCCTTTCCACCCCTAATACCGAGGATGAATGATTGCATTTCTGTCCTACAAGGAAAGATTCTTTGCCATTGATCGGACGAAAAACGTCCTCGGCGTCGTTTAAGGGTTAATGTGCAACTGGATGTGCAATATAAACTACATGGGCAACTTACCCAGAGAGCAAATGCTCAGCACAACAGTACAAACACTTGGGCTACTTGTACCTGTCTGCAAATTTATTCATGATTCCAGCATAGAGAAGCAATTGCATCACCTTTCACTGAAATAGTACTGACAGTTTTTTCTATGAACTCACAGCTTGATCTTTCAAGCTAAACAAAGATTATCCTATGAAATGATCAGCATTACTTGTGAGGGACTTCAAGATTGCGGGGCAGCCTCATCCTCTTTGGAAGTCCCCAACCATTCTTCAAGCTTTGCTGCCTGTTCTTGTTGCAGTCTTGCAAAGCTMTCAACTACCTCGGGATCTTCCAAATCCAGCCCTGCATGCCCCTCGTCATCCACTTTCTCAAGGTCTTCTTGTTCCCTGCTGTTGTAACTTCCTCCAACAGCAGATTCTTCCAGTGATGATTTTATATTTACAGACCCTGACAAACTTGAAGCAGAGAAGCTTCGAGCAAAGGGGGATCTACGGAAGGAATCGCCAGAACCAGTACTCCCTGCAGCACCCACCATGTGACCGGCCTTCTGTATTGCCGACTCAAAGACGTTCCAATAAGGGATGCTTGGTATGTACCCAGAAGTAGAACTTGATGTAGAAGTGTTACTTGTTGGTGCACTAGAAACATCCGTGGCATTGTCTTGTCTTGCAACTCTTTCTTTGACTTCAAATGCAACCGGCATGGACATTCTCACGCTGCTAGCTCTCTGATAAGCCGAGCTCAAAAAACCGCTTACATAACCGGATGTGTCGGTTGGCGGCGTAAAAGACGAATTTGAGTTACCCTGCCACATCAAGATTTCAATGCAAGAACAGCAAGAATGGATAAGGGAGAATTCTTCACACTACAGAAAAAAAAAGGAAATCGGAATTCTTTTGGTTTTCAAATCCATTTCTATGCAGCTGCCTCACTCAAAACAGAGACGATACCGATCAAGACTGAGAAGGATGAACAATGACAAATAAATATCTGCGTGAAAATTGTCTCCGGGTAAGCATTACCTGCGAAGATGATAACCTAGGCGAGACAGCAGGGAGTCCCTCCTCTGGACTGGACACCCGGGATGTTTTCCCTGTAGTCTCTGGAATGTTACGCTCCGAGTTCACTCCGCTTTTAGTCCCTGGAGTTGAGCTCGGCAAAGCCACAGCACCGTGATGAGTAGCAGACCTAGGCAGGTGTGCGTAGGCTGGAGGCGGTCGACTACTTCTGAGTGAAGCAACCATAAATTCATGAGTAGACAAACCAGCAGCAGCCCTCAATGAGGTGCCCCTATCGTGTAATGACATCAAAACCATGAACATTATATATCAATAAACACAACGAGTACCAAGCAAGAGACGCCTTAAGAAACCCAGCAAACTCCAAAGCCTAAAGCACGACAGAAACACAAACTTCTGAGTGCTCACGTTTTAGGGTGGTGAAGAGTTGGAAGGAGCCGAAGACTAGCATTGAGTGTAGAAATCATTTTGCTGAACACCGGGGGTCCAACCTCGTTCATTACTTTCACGGATGCGAGAGCATCATTCACATCTTGTGTATACAAAATTGCCTCTTCTGTTGCTTCGACAACATGGCTCTGAATGCAAGAATAGCATCTAACTCGTTACTGAAAATGTTGCCAGCTTAGTCATACAGAAGGAAAAACATAGGCTTCTGCTGATTAGTTGTCCACTGATGAATTTCACTTCAATAAAGTATCTGACTGACAAAAACTTTTTGCTCTAACCAAGTGACTGGAAAGTCAGTAAAAGTCATGAAAAGCATATTCAACTTTTCGATTAAAAAAAGTCACTCCAATTATCTCCCAACATTTCAATTGAAACAATTGACTGGAAAGACGCCAGACCTTAAGCGCTAGGAGCCCTGGAACAGCCTTGTGCACGTGCTGCTGCACGAAGTAAAGACCCACCGACGGTTCATTTGCGACCTCCTTCACCGTGTCCGTTATTGAGTTATGAACTGGAATGCAGAAAAATTTCGGATTAAACATTCGTCAGCTCTTAAAACAACGATCTAACAAAGGAGAAAAAATTGCAAAAAAATGCATACTGAAATGCAGTTGCGCACACTCCTACCTTCTTGGAGCGCATCTTTGCAAGCAGAGGGCGGCATCCTCGACATATCGATCAAAAAAGAAATCAAGCAATCAATTCACTCGTCTTCAAAAACAGCAACAACACGCAATCGCGCAAGATCATCTGCAATCAAAACCTTGATCAATAAGACTGTAGAGATACGCAATCAAAAAATTCCCGAAACGTCAAAACCCTAAAAGTAACCAAGCAGAACCCCAAATTGCTTCAGGCCCTAGCACAAAATATTTCTTTTTAAATCCGACTTAGGAAAAAAATTCAATGCCAATTAAATGCGCTCCTCATGGCCTAATTAGCAAAGAAAGCTCAAACAATCTATCTCTCTTTACCTCTAATTCAATATACGTCAAAGGTGCAGCCTCCGCAAGTACGATATCTAATTAGTTTCGGACGTGAGCACGCCCTGATTACCCCGAATATCCCGCTCCTGCCTCAGTCTTTCTCTCTGGAACATATAATGAACAATCCACTCCACAAACACTTCAAAAAATTATGTCACCGCAACGAAAGAGTCACATGAAATACAAATTGACAGCAATGGTGCGGCACAGGCTCATCACTCACCCGGCGCTCCCAAAACGGAAGTTCACAAACGAAGTCGTAAACAGGGCCAAGACTCAAGCAGAGCAGGCCATTGAGCGCAACAAAGGTAATGGTCGTCTGCAACGGGCGCCTCGTGTAAGGCATTCTCGCTGATCAAGTCTCCGAAAATTGCATCGCCAAATCCACTTAAAGGACTCTCGCAGCAACTGTGACAAGTTCACGGCAACAGATGCGCGCAGGATTTAGGGTTTACACTTGGACCTCTTTAGTGCTCTTTTCTTTAATATCACATCCTCTCTTCTCGCAAATCCCAGGGAACGTCTTATAAAACTTTAAAGATAAAATTCATAATAGTTCTTAATAATCCTTATGAACTTTAAAACTCTATAAAATTTATATCAGGGAAATCCAACGACACACTCAAAGGAACGAAAGCACATCCAATTCAAGAAAACAAAAACCTCTGCAAAATCCAAGAAGAATACGAGAAAGGCGCAAGCGTACCAAGGCTCATGTCCTTCTTCTGCTCCGAAATTCCGATGGAGAACTCCATGACCGAGGGTGCCATGAAGATTGTAAGCAGCGAGTCTCAAGTGATATGGAAAAATCTCTAGCAGGAGCACACGCAAGATTTACGAGCGGATGGGAAATTTGAAGCCACAGGTCCTTCAGCAAAAGGATGACCTCCAAGCCTCGCCTCCTCTCAAAACCGCCTTAAAGCTCTACCACAGCAACACAAAGTACTCCCGCGAGGTAGAACAAGCAACGTGATCGGAGCAAACAACAAGCGGGACTAGAAAGAAGAGCAATGGCGTTGCCGCAACATGGAGGAGCTCCGAAGACCTAGTACTTCTCGTCGGTATATCCGGGTATAGCACCTAGATATCCGGATAGTTCCGGGCATTACATTAAGGGTCTGGAAGATGGTTTCAGTGAGGAAATCGACCTTTTTGAACAAGTCTCACCTGCGTGAGGAAAGTACCCCACCCGCATTTGAAACAATACTGTTTCAATGGTCTCACAGTCCAACTTTGAAAGTGTATTGTTGTAGTACAGCATTAGTACTCACTATGAACAGAATGCTGCAAGGCAAATGTATAGTACAAGGCAAATGTGTAGTACAGTAATACGGAGTAATGAAATTTCATAATTGGGAACTAACATCCCCATTGTCGTAAACCACTGCCCGGATTTGACCCATTCATTGCCCAGAAGGATTCTATGCAGCAATTAGGGTTTCATGCCTGTAATGCCCAATTATGCAATTATGCCTGTGTAATCGGGCATTACGGATTTTTCATCCAAATTTTTTTCAGTCATCCAAAATGTTGTGTTGTCTGGCAGTAGTTTGTGTTGGGCAATGCCTCTCGTTGTCGGTCATTTTGGGAAAAGAAGAGCCTCCTCTTCAAGCTCCACCCTCCTCTAGGACATTGCCCTATACTTAACATTGCTGCAATATTGTTTCAATGGTCTCACAGTCCAACTTTGAAAGTGTATTGTTGTAGTACAGCATCTGTACTGCGACAAATGTAATTTTAGTGGGAACAATGCATCCCGTTGAAACAGTAACCTGTAGAAAATACTCTTTAGTTTGTCGGAAGTCGTAACATCAGGCTATGCAGGCTGTGACATTAAAATAGGTCTGCATTCAATTCTTCTCGACCCAATTACGGGATTCCTGCAATCCACTGCTATATCGCAGCACAGTCGTCTCTCTGAAAACCGGCATTCGGTGGTGAGTTTCAGGTTTTGCGAAGTGAGAGCTTCGATTGTCCGAAGTAGCAGGCATGGCGTCGTCGCTGGCGAATAATGCTGTCGCTTGCTCCTTCGAGTTTCGGAAACCATCTGCAGAATCTAGCCACCCTTCCCGACGACTCCACATGCAACGCGCGTTTCTTTGAGCTCTAGCGTTTCGTTTCGTGGAGCGCCGCTCAAACTCCATGAAGGTTTTTGGGTTTAGGGTTCCCTAACTCTGGAATTGATTCCTCGTTCGTCGAATTTTGATTCTGGAGACAACTTGCGATAGAACAAGAGTGCATTGATCTTGAGAAATGATGGTTAAGTTATAATTGATCTTCTCCTAATTTGTTTCATAACAGGTGATTAGGGTTGAGGCCTCTCCATTTCAAGCACCTGGAGATTGGGCGGCCTTCCTGTCTTGAGCGACTAAATTAGCTCGACCATGAGGACATCTTTGGGAGGTCTTTCCCATCTCCAGGTGCTTATGAAATCTCAATGTAATTGTCAATTAAAATGATCGGTTTCAAATTTAGAGTACCTGCTGGGTAGACCTAGTTGTGCAGGACAAGCAAGTCTTATCCAAAAGTGTAGAGGACCTCAATGTATTTATTAAAGGCAAAGGTCATTTATTAAATGAACCTCCAGAGGACTTATTTCTTGTTTTGACCTGAACTTAGCAACTATTCTGGCATTATCACAACTCGTTCTTGCTCCACACGGTAGGGTTTATGGTTTTAGATTCTTTGAAGATCACCTTCAAGCTAGGATTGGTCTATAAAGCATTGGCCATGGCAACAAGAGCGCTTGTAATATGATGAAATCCCGCCCCCCCCTCCCCACCACCTCTTTTCCATTGTACTAAATTCCATCAAAACAAAAGTTTGTTGGTGACACTAATTTTTGCGCCATCACTAACACAACAAATCAAAGTTAGTCACAATTTAGTATTCCGTACAATATTAGTTGCAACAATGTTGTAGTCATGAGGTGTGGTGTTTGCACGAAGATATTGACTTGCAATTGTCTGCTTAGGGTCTTTGTGCCAAGGGGTGTTTCAATGTCAATTTCCTGGTGCTGCTAGAGTCAATAGGAGACTGACACCGTTGAGCTCAATTTGAACAAGTGAGAGCTCCTTTATGTAATGAGCCTTTGGATTCAAGTGTGATCAAGGCAAAGCTTTGATTTCCCTTGATTTGACATGGCCTTGGGAGGTCTTGTAGGAGGATGCTAAGTCTTTTGAAAACGATAAATGAGTGCTATGAAGTTTTGAAATTTTAGTGGTGGCTCAGCAACTTGCATCGTCGCAGAAGTACCATGCAGTTTTGTGTATTGGAGTTGTGGTAAGCATTTTGGAATATCCTTTCTTTGCTTTGGAATGTAATCATTGAAATAATTGAAAATGCATTTAATTTCATGGTTGTTTATGTGCAAGTTAGGGACTCTACTAATCATTATGATCTTGTCGCCAACTCTGTTGCATCTGGGATCATGTTAGCAAGTTTGAGTTCAAGTAAATAAACTTAAGCCTCTCACACAGAAGTTTAGCAATATGTGAGAATTGACCCTTCTCTATAGTAGATGGCAACCTAGAGAAAAAAGACTCAATTTGGATGAAGAGCATTCACAGTGGACAGCCAAGGCTTGTCTTCTTCCTACAACTTTGGTATCTCCTATGTAAGATGAGCTCAAAAATATGCATAAAATCAATCTGGATTCCTTTTCCAAAGCATGTTGAGGCAGCTCCTCAAGAATGTTACACCCCATATAGCTTATGTTGTTTATTTACACCCACTTGTAACAATTCTTGCTCTTGAGCAGGCCATTGATAGAGCAGGTGGAAAGGTTGGTAACAAGGGGGCCAAGGCTGCTATTACTGCAGTAAGCTTGTTTAATCCTTAAGGTACTCAATGAAAGAACTGGAAGTACTCATTTGAAGCAAACCAATAGCCAATTAAAGCGATTTTCAAAGCATAATTTTATCATTTGAAGGGCATGATTTCTTCGTTTTATTACTGTACATTTTGTTACTTTTTTAAGATGAAACTCCCTAAATGATTTACAAGTATTTCAATTCCTACAGGTAAAAGTGACCACTTTTGATCACTTTTCACTATTTAGGCACTTGCTAGTGAAAAGATAATTCCTCTTTTTTCTGGAAACAATTTTCGTTACTGGGTTGAGATTCTAACTCGTCTTCCTCCATTATGCAGCTGGAGATGGCATCTGGGTGGTGGTTTGAATAAAAAGCATAGAGAAAGAAAGAAAGAAACCCGGTTCTTCTTTGGAACTGGCTTACCTTAAGAGTCTGTTTGTTCAAGGTTCCACTTCTATCAAGCATAGAGAGCTTGCTGAAGGTGGACGCTCTTACAGTTTTGTACCAAGATGCAAATTATTGTAGTTTTCTTCTTAACTTAGTCGTGGTAAGGTAGACTGCTCTTTAAAGAGCTGATTGGGTTTTGAGGGAAGCTAAACTCCTTGAAACAATTTTCATAGGAAGAAAAAAGGAATTGACATGTAACCCAAGTCGTTTCATGTTTTTTGGGCCTTCAAGGAATTAGTTACAAATTTTTGAAGTTGTAATGCAGTGGTCACTAAAAGCAACCACCTCCTGAAATGTACAGTGCTGGTACATTGAAGAAAGCAAAATGTACAATGCTGGTACATTGAAGAAAGCAAAATGTACATCTGTATCATGATCACTTTTAGAGCATGGGCACTTTAAGAGTACTCCCTTACAGTCTGCCAAGAGATCTACTTCACCTGAGGGACATGCCCTTGTTTAAAAATTCAGTACATGAGCAATATTTTTTCCCGGGAAGGTATGTGCTGTGTTAATTTCCATGTGAGTCAAAGTGTATTTTTAAATGTATCTCTTACCTGACTTTTACTGAGGTAGATTTCGTGCAAGCTGAACCTGCACATTTAGAAACAGGGGGTTGTCAAAGCTGGCCGGTAGCCTGTAGGCACAAACAATAATTTGCAGATCAGGCAATGCAAACATTATTTAGTGGAAATCACGTCACGTTCTGAGGTAGCCAAGATGTCCACCCAACTTGCTTACAACACAAAGATAATTTCTACTACAGTACAAACATCTGTGCAATTACTAAGGATCACAATGACAATGATTCTAATAAAGACTGTAAGATTGTGCTGCACATGATTTCAAATCTTTCATACACTAATATCCTCAGCCTTTGAACGTAATTCAATTCAGAGTATAAATTGGGCCGTATTGATTCTTCTTCCATAGCACTTGCACAGAAAAATGTAGGGGTTTTAGGTGATTAGGGTTCTGCTGTCAACCATGCTGCTGTCAACCATTCTGGTTATTCTCATAGACAACCTAATCGAGAACATCACTGGTACTAACTTGAAATTGGACATTTGAATTCGCACCTGTGAATTGAAACACATCAAACTGAAAAGAAAATCACAGGTAGGAAAATCTGCTACCTAAAAACCCTAACACACGATAAAATAAAAATCCACAAATAAAACCGCATACCTTCGGCTTGAAGGAAGACTCGACGCAGATGCCGAAGGACTGCTAAATGGGGAAACTACAGGCAGGCACCCAAAAGCCTCCTTCCTCTTCCTCTCCATATGCTCCGCCTCCCTCAGTCTCTTTCAACTTCAAGTGCAGCTTGGCGAGAATAGATTCAAATCCAGCGCAATGAGGCACGAGGAGCAATTTGAGCACAAGCGCAAATGCTGAGGGAGTGGCGAGAATAGATTCAAATCCAGCGCAATGAGGCACGAGGAGCAATTTGAGCACAAGCGCAAATGCTGAGGGAGATCGCAATTGTTGCAACAAAGCTGAAATCCTGAACCCTAAACCCTATAACCCTGAAACCCTGAGAAAAACAGTCTTACCCAAAGAAACAAATAACTCGAGTTTCTTGAACTATCCTCACTCCACTTGTGAAGGGGTGACACAGGTTCAACACTTCAGCTGACACTGTTCGTTCTCCATCCGTCATTCCCTGAAAYTTCTCATCCATCTTCATCCATCACTGGCACCTGGTTTTCGGTAGCAAACTGCAGTCGGTGACCAAGGTCGCTGATCAAAGCTTTCTCTTCTAGATACCTTTGTCCTTTCTTCTTGTTGGAGCGAGAGAATCGTCGCCGTAGAGGACGTGATTGAGCAATTGAGAATTAGTTTCGGTTCACGGGTTTTGGATATTCTGGGAACCGCGTGCAGATCGAAAGAGCTTCAGGAAATTAAAGGTCATGGTAGACGTGGGAAACCGGCGAATGTCGCTTTTAAGCTCGTGATTTTAGGTGATTTTACTGGGGTGACACTCTCCGTTGGTACGCCCTTTTCTTGCATCATCCTGGTTTTTTCCCTTACTGAGGCGTAAGTATTGTGGTGGTGTGCTTTGGAGTTTCTGTAAAAYATTTGGAGATTTCTATTACTGTCTCTAAGGATGGTACCTGTCTGAGACTCTGTTTTAGAGGATTCATTCTGTCAAGCTGAAGAGAATTTTCTTCTCTCGTGGCTAAATTGAACACCTTCTGACCTGGTGACATTCAGCTGCGTTCGAATTTGGCTTCCAAAGGTATCCCSAGAGGAGTCGTTGTGAAAACCCTAAACCCACCCTATCCTAATAGCGTTTCGACATTCTCAGAGGGGCTTCCTGTCTTAACTCGTGCAAGAGAATCAATCGATCGTCGTAGACGTATATTACGGGATGCTGTGAAAGAGGGCTAGATTTGCTTATGGAGGTGGAATGCATGGGATGCTGGGTTTGCAAGGTCTTCAAAAGTAATCAAATCTACTGAAAATTCGACAAGTATTGATGTTTATTGCAATTACAGTCTCTTCCACTTGTTTGTGCAGGGTGAGAGAAACTTGGAGTGCATTAGCAAAATGATATAGAAATTYGGTGAGATGGGATCGGGCGTCAGATGGAAGTCCCGAGAAGCAGCCGCAGTTGCGTTGGAGGAGCCCATCTCCAGTTTGTACAAACAGATGCAAGAATGGGAGCCTGTGAAAGCTCTGCTTACCCATTCATCTGTAATTTTGAGTATTGACTTTTCCAAAGCCCAAGTCCTGAATCGTGCTTGCTTCGGAAAACCAATATATGCTGCAACGTCGCCGCCATGTTCTGCACCATCAACTTCCACCCGTACGTGTCGCCCGCAAAACAGCTCTTCTTGTCTCGAACGCTTCGTTTTTCTTGTCGCTGTTCCTTCAAACCCTAGGKACTGTCCTAAAGTTCGATTGCTCTGCAAGCTATGTTGTCGCATGCTTGGTTTGAGATGTTGCTGTCATGCGTGAGAAGGATCGGGAAAGCCTAAATTCATCTCTGGTTTGGATCTGTTTGGCAGGCTCCCCGTGGATTCCTGAAGTAAACGCGGAGCCTGACAATGCTCGGTTGTTTCAGTTGGGATTGGAGGAGGCTTTCTTTCTGGCTTCTCATGTGGGGTGCATATTGATTTGCAAGCAGACCGTCGAGGTTTTTTTCTGGAACCCTGTGACTCTCAATGACATCTCTCTAGCCCCAAACACCAAACTGTTTTGGATCCTCGTTTTCTTTTTTTGCAGTGGTTGCTAGTGCTATGAAGCAATCAATGAGAGGGCTTTCGTCTTTATGTATTCACGTAGCCTGTCGTTGATGTATCAGGGGCTTGAGGCTGTGTCCACAGAAGAAGCCTGGAGGTGCATGCAAACTAGTCGACCAGAGTTCGGGTACCTGTACATAGCATATGCTCATTTCCGTGCCAAACACTGGGTGGTGCGATCTGGCATTCAGTATGGCGCAGACTTCATGGCGTACCGTCATCATCCTGCTCTTGTGCACTCAGAGTGAGTTTCTTTTGTGCCATACGAAAGTGTTTTTGCATCATTCATCTCTGGAGTCATTGTTAAAGCTAGAGGAGCTATAAAACTCACCTTTGACCTACTAAATGTTTCAGACTGTGTCCTTTTGCAGCTATGCTGTCGTAGTGATGGTAGAAGGACAAGAGGAAAGACTGAAGACATGGACTGAACTGCAAGCCATGAACCGACTGTGTGGTAGTGTTGCCAAGGTACGAAAATCTGAATTGCTGATATTTCAGCCTTAACCCATGAAGGACCGTGGTTGATTTGGGGGGCGGGCAAGACATTCTCTAGTTTCTAATCAAACATGGAAAAAGTATCAAATTGTGATGCTTTCCAGAGATTTGACCATGCCGATGGAAATGGAATTGGCATGAATGATTGGGCCTCCACAATAAATTTTGCAGCAATTCAAGGTTCCCTTACTTGAAGATTTTTGTATTTTCAGCCCAAATTTCTGCCCTTGCTCGATTCTTAAATTGACCATCTCTCTATTTCTTTAGTCCTCGTTTGGATTTGGTGTTGGAGGTTGGAGCCTAGGGCCAACCTTTCAGAAATTCTGGGGCACCCTTGCAGGCACCGCAGGGGGGTTGGAAATAGTTTTCAACCAGCAATTGACGCGTCTCGGTAGAACCTCACTAACTGCGTCATTGCCCCAAGCGCAAAGATATCATCTGCATCAGATACTTCTCCTTTTTGTATCCTTGAGAGAGCGGTAGAGGTGACCATGGTTAAGGGATATATGAATTTGCTTGCTTTACGTGAAGGAGACTCAACCTTCATCTGACAGGCTTGGTGTTTTTTCTAAAGATTACATCATCCATCATAAAAACAAGCCATATGTCTTTCGTAAACCACTGCCGGGAAATGCGCCGTTCATTGCCCGTAAGGATTCTACGGAGTAATTAGGGTTTCATTCCCGTAATACCCGATTACGCTTGCAAAATTGCGTAATCAGGCATTACGGATTTTACATCCAAAATTTTTTCAGTCATCCAAAGTTTTGCATTTCCCGGCAATGGTTTACACCAAGCCAATGGCTCTCATCGTCGGGCGTTGCGTGCAAAAGAGTGCCTCCTCGTCTGGTTCCGCCCTCCTCGTTGACCCTTTTTGCACGCAATGCCCTCCTTATCGGGCATTGCCCTATACGTTTTGCTCTCCGATTGTGTGTGAGAGAAAACATGTTTGAGAGGATTCAGAGGAGCGTCACTCGTTTCATTGATGTGCCTTGCTCTCATTTAATCTGGTTATTTGTTACCGTCTTAATGCTGACTTGTCTGTTTTGTGCAGACGCTGCTGCTGCTTCATCTAATTCCCAAGTGTGAAGGGCCGGACATGTCAAGTCCATTGTGTCAAGGAGATTTCACAGTTGAGGCTGTGGAGGTTCGGAGATGGTTACCAGAGAAGAATCGTGAGGAGAGCGTAGCCGATCAGCCTCTTCAGCCGGTGTGAAATGAAACTGACACTTCTTAGCGAAATGCTTGGAATGTGAAACCAGTCCAAAAGTAGGTCTAAATTGGTTCTTAAGACTCTCRTTAACGACACTCTTTAACATCAAGTGTGAACATACCTTTTTACTGAGAAATTGTTACCAAACACCATTAAGTAAGAGTGTCCTCATTGGATGTTTACACCACTTGCAAAGAGAGGGTTCCTCATCGGATGTTTACACCAATTTTTTTGCAAAGAGAGGGTGCTTAGACATAAGGTTGTCCAAGCTGTAGGAAACTATAGATTCTTGAAGAGTAGTCATGTATGGTGGGGATTGTGGGTTTGGTAGGAAATTTTCTTTACTATATGTAATTGAGGTTCAAATATAGAGAGGATGCACCACCACTATTCAAACAGTCTACCATGGTAATTATGGATGGGTGACATATTGAATTGGTTGAGTCTCATTTATCACTTTTTTTTAGCATTAGGTGTGACTAATTCATTAATTTAGCACACTAAACAGTCTACCACTGAGCAAAATGGATGAGAACAGTCTATTTTACAATGTCCTTGAACTCCACACTTAACATTTAGAGATTGTGCCAAGCTCCTCACATTGTCTTTTGAGACTAAGTTAATTTAGATGGAATTCTTGTATTTGATTGCCACTTCCAATGGAATCTTGCCTTACATTCTAAATCAAATGATTTGTAATCAATTGTTCCACTTATTATTTATTGAAGTGTGATTGATCCCTTGAATTTGAGGGTGGGGTGAAAGTAAACATTGAATGGTGAATGTAAAGGTTTGGGTTAACCCCTCAGCGCTCTAACGACCATTTTTTGGTCGTTGCCCGACTTCGGGCAGAATTTTTGGGCAGAAAAAAACTTTTTTTTGAATTTTTTTTTTTTCCTTGAAAATATTGGGTTTTCTTTCAGTGTTTATATTCAAAACTAAGATCGCTACGGTCAAAAAAAAATCATAAGAGAAATAGCACAATGTGTTTAGAATTTTCTAGTGTTGAAAAACTTAGTATTTGAGATTTTGAGGAACTAATTGAAATTTTTATGACCAGATCTTATGCATTTTTTTCCAATTCAATAGAAACCTCTATTTTGACCAATCAAAAAAAAATTCAAGTGCTAAGGATAGAAATTGTATTTTTGGTGAATTTTTGAATTTTTATCTTCAAAATTCATTTGAAGAGAATCTGAAAATAATTTTATAATTTTGACCGTACGGATATCTTCTACCTTTTGTGCTTCACATAAACTTCTTTGATGCAAACTTCAAAAAAGTTATAGAATTTATATTTTATAATACATTTGTGTTTTGCCCAAACCCCTTGGGCTTTTAGGGGTTAAGAATGATTTCAGGTAGCATCATCGACGAAACATTGGAATAAGGCTAGCAAAGTATTGTGCAGGGACAAAAAAAAACTTCCTTGGTTGGATGTAATACAACTTTGTTGATTGCAAGAGCCTTGTTATGCAATGCAAATACTCCCTTACACGACTTATTTTTCTAATATTTGTTGAAGATTAGATAGCCAATAGCAAGGCTTCATTAACCACAAAAATGGTGCCCTTGCAATAAGAAAGCAATAGAAATTGTAGAGCACATTTGGACAAGAGTCAACTTGAACAAATAACTAATTGCAAGTTTCTCTATCCAAATAAAGAAGTGCTACTTTTGCATGTCTCTTTTCATGTGATCTTTTGTACAATCCTTTATAGTTTTCTATTGATCCAAAATATTATAATCTTTGTGTGATAATTTTAGAATGCTAATACTTGTACATCTACATGTCAAGATTTCTACTAGATTGAATAAGAAAAGAATTTTAAGAAAGATAGGTCCTAACTTTCTACTATTGCTTTCAATACATTTTTTACTTTCATTTGCCTACATTTCTTTTGAACCATTGTGCATCATTGCTATATCTTGCCCTATAAGTAGAGATATCAAATTGTCAAAAGTTGGCACATTTTTTGCTTCCTGAATTGTTGTTGCATTGGAGCTTTGCGACAGTACAAATCTACAAGCTTTGAAAATCTAGTTGAATCTAGCCTGTGTTGAACTGATATCTAGTATTTGGATGATGCTTTATGCCATTGCTACCCGCTTTGGTACTCTTGTGGAGCTAGTAGAACTTCTTCTAATGTTTGAATATACACTTCATTCACAACATTTTCAGTTGACTAGAATTACTCTTTCTTTACATTGAAGAATGATTTGGTAGGAGACTCAATTTGGGCCACAATTCAACAGCCATGCTATTCATGCAACTAATTAAGTGTCAATGGTATACATTTCAGACTTTCTATTGTATTATATTGATACTAACACACCAAATAGTGGCAAAAATAGTGACATCAGGCACAAATGTTTTTTAAACCTTATGTATATGTAAGTTTGTAATTACAACAAACTTACTTAGTTATTACAAGCTCAATTAATTCTAAATCAAGAAAAGTCATGAATTCAGTGAAAGGCACAAATGAGTGGAGAAAGAAGAAGCTATATTCTCATGGATAGATGTAAATGCAAGAACAAGAAGTGGATTTGTGTACCTTCTAAACCAATACAAGGTCTTTTTGCAATTCCAAATTGCTTCATAATTTTGTATATTGTATTTGGCCAAAAATCAACTCTATCACTAGAAAGGTTTTGTACTAAATGTACCGCCCCCTTAAGTCTTGAAACAATACTTTCATATTCATTTGAATCATTTTGCAATTGTTCATTGTCCAATTCCTCTACTTGCATTGCAATGTACTCCACAAAATTAAATGAGGTTTTGTTGAAATAGGATACTAACTTTCTTCTTCATTACTTGACCATGAACTAGTGAATTGTTCTTATATGGTTTTATATTGAAATATGTAAGAAAAGTTGTAAGACGATAAATTTCACCCAAACTTTCAAAGATAATTATAATCTATGAAGCTAAAAAACAAGAACAGGGCAAGTATTCTCCATTATAGTTGGTGGTGTAAATTTACCCATGTGATTACTAAATGCATTTTTCATATTGCCAAGTGCAAAAATGATGACTAACATGTTGTATGAGAGGATAAATCTAAACAACCTACTCTTTCTTGATCTTGAATTTGCCTTTACCATAGAAAGACCATGATAAAAGCTTAATCAAGAATAAAAATAGTTTTTACATTGAACTAGATTGCAATGTATATGACATACGGCACATCCTATTGTAAGGAAAATATAAGCAATAGAGGAATCTTTAGTCTTTCAGTAGCCATAGTAAAAGACAAAAGATAAAGTAAATTAAAATATAGAACCCACATTATTGATACAATTAGTGGTGGGTAGAAAATTAGCATTATCTAGAAAATTAATGTCACTAAATTTTTGTTTTTGTGGAAATTGGTACAATACAATGATATTTCAACCTACATTAATTTAAAAATCTTAAAAATAGTGTACGTTTGGTAAATTATTGTCGTAGGTACTAACAAGATAAATTAGTCTAGTACATTGAGTGTTATTGGAGCATTCATCTTATTTTGAAAAGTTCAGGATGAAAACAAAAAATCAATAAAGATGATCAAATCTAAAAATTTTGATTTTATATTGAGAATGAGAGCTAGAGAAGGTCACTAGATAAAAATTTAAGTATTTAACTAATTACAAAATAAGAGACAAGTTTTTATAGTTTTTCACTAAGGACACCAATCAAAGAGGAAAATAAAAATAAAAATATCCTAAACATATAAAATGGATATATTTTTAACTCATATGCATAATTAGTAAAAACTATGACCATAGGGGAATTTTAAAACCTAAGTATAGAAGAACTCTTAGTCATTAGAGGATTTTACGATTTGTACAGTGTACATCCAAAAAGCCATAATTACAAAAGTATTCTTTAATTGTCTCATCATTGTGAGTGACACTACTTTACCAAAGTCACATTCTTGTAAATTAGTGATAARTGAAGTGTTACTATATTATATTAGTTATTTCAAAAATTAATTTTCAAGCAACACTCATTTGGCAAGTGAAATGATTTAAAGTATATCTTAATTAGAGTGAACCGGCCATTTACCACACAACTCCAAAAATCACACAACAAAGCCTTCCAATAACCAAACCTTAATCACACAATTCAACTACCAATTTAATTGTGATGCAAACCAAATGACCACACATTGTGTGGTAAAGGGATGCAAGGAATTTTTAACTAGATTTCAACTTAATTGCCTTCAAATTGCAATAAAATTTGTAGGAAGAAATCTTTTTGCATTCTATTTGTTGAAGGTGAATCTGAACATGACTTTTAATAATCATGCTAAATTTCAAAACATGCAAGTTTCAACATTTATGTGGAGAAGAATTTGGATTTTGTGTCTGCGGAGATTGACAAGTTTATTATAGTAGAATAAATGAGTATTTAGCTAGATTTTTCTCTTACTTGAGAAGGATACAAAATTAAAATCAAAAATAAAATAATTGAGGACTTTGTTTTGTGCATATGATATAAAATTATGTAATTTTATTTTTATTTCCGTTTTTTGGATCACAGTACCTATAATTACTATAATTTTATTTTAACTTTTGTTTTATGTCCTATGCAAGGGAGCATTTTCCCAACTCATCAATATAAAACCAAACCATACTTATTTATCTCGGCAAAAGGTGCAAAATTTGTGTAAAAACTGTATGTTGTTTTTGGTAAACAATGAAACTTCATAGTTTTACTTATACTTCCTTTATACAAATCAAAGTGTGTACAATTACTTTGTTTTTATTTTTTATTTTTTATTTTTAATGTCCTATATATGAAAATAGTTTTAATTACTATATACTAGAGTCTAGCATAGATTTAAGCTAGTGTAATACATATCAATGGAAAGGAGGAAGAAGTAATGCTCTATTTGAATCAACAATTTAGATGTGTTGCAAGAACTTTAATTATTTGTTATAATTTTTTAAATAATTCTAATATATTTAAGTTGAGCACTTGGAAATAATACAAACCTAGTTTAGCATCACTTGGTTCATATGAGTAGTCTAGGATGTTTCAATCTCTAAAATCCATGTCTTGTTGTGATGAGCTTCAAAACTTTCTTGAACTTCAAGGGAGAAGCCACTTTGCATTCTATAAATCAAGACTTTTTTTACAACAGAAAATTTTGATTGTTTGCAAGCTTGCCCATGAGTTGTAGGCCACTATAACAAGAATCATCAACTCTAAACAAAAGGAAACAAGACTTTGCCTCATCAACACCTACCCCCCGGAGGTTCAAGTAGCTACTTGAAGGCAAGTACTCTCCAAACCGTCATTTTTTGCTACTTTTCCTAATTACTATTATTGTACTAGTTGAGTTTTTATTGATTTTCTTGATGGCAAGTAAAAGGAGTTTCCAATGCACCAAAAAACGTGACATTTGGATATGGTATGCGAAAGTTATGAAGGCTCAAGGTTATTCTGTGTAGATGTTTTAAAACTGTTTCTTCCACATACATATATATATATATATATATATTGATTTTGGAGATGTGAACACGGTGATGATGGCAATAGAGCCTCTTGTAGTGTAATTGCATGTTCTTGTAACAATGACGCTTTTGAAGCCCCCTCACCTATCTACTATACTCAAGAATGTTATGTCGTAAAGTTCTAACTTTTAGTGATGGCTATTTTAGGCAGGGTATAATTTTCACCAAATTTGAAAACCGAACAATGCAACAATGATTGAACCTCTCATAGTGTAGCTCCATGTCCCTGTAACAATGACGTTTTTGAAGCCCCATGGCCTATCCTACTCAAGAATGTTATGTTTAACCTTTAGTGATGGCAGTTTTACGCAAGGTGTAATTTTGGGTACCCATCAAACTTGAAAAGTGAACAATGCAACAATGATACAACAATGATAGAGCCTCTCATAGTGTAACTCCATATTCGAGCAGTGACGCTTTAGGAGGCCCCTTCGTCTCCATCTATTCAAGAATCAGTGTTTTGTTGCGAAGCTCGAACTTAGCAATGGCGAACTTAGCCATGGCGGCGGCGTTTCGTGCAGCGATGCCGCAAATGAGGTTTCCTTGAATCGGAGTACCACATGATGTCCCGCAGGTGAGCACTGAGCCCTACTAAATTCCCAACTGATCGATTTCCCCAGCCATTCACCGATTCCCGTCGTGCTCCCCCGTGTTCCCGAATCTCCAGAATTAGCACAAGCTCCTAAAAGCGCTCGCAAACAAGCTAAAAGCGCTCGCAAACAAGCTAAAAGCGCTGCTAAACAGACTCCAAATTCAAACCCACAAACAAGAGTTTTTCACATTTCTTATAGCCACCGAAAGATTCGGGGAAGCTTCCCCCCCAAAATATCTGTAGCTGCAAGAGTGGTGCCACATTTAGTCCCAGTTGGGAGTTCACGCGTGGAAAGAAGGTGCCAGCGAGCAGCCAAATCCGCAGACGTTCTCGCAATTCACAATTCCCGGAACTGATCAGAACTCTCCTGCTTAGTCTTCAAGTTTTTTTTTTGTGGGTGGGCGTCTTTTGCACTCCATCTTCTGGCTGGTGCCGACACGCTTCCGCCGCCCGTCGTCACGACTCGCGCCTTCCCTTGTCGCTTCCCTCGTCCCTTGGGGTTGCAATTGCAGCTATAAAGATGGTCAGTGCACTGTAATTGGAAGATTGTCAAGTTCTCCTTCAAACTCTGCGAATTGGGTTGCGAATTGGGTTGCGAATCGGGTTGCAAATCAATAGAACAGACAAGGATCTTGACTGTGCAAGAGCAAACAGCGGAAGTGACGAGCTAACGGGAGTTTGTTTGGGATACACAGCAAGTGAAAAGAGTTTGAATTGCTTGGACTCGTTGGAATTGTTGGGATCTTCGAGATTGTTTGGGTTTGTTGGGATTGTGTGAATTGTGTGAATTGTCGCGATGGGGCTGCGCGAGCTCGAGGTCACCGTCCTCTCCGCCCGTGACTTGAAGAACGTGAAGCTGCTGGGCGGCGCTATGGACCCTTACTGCGTGGCCTGGCTCTCCCCCTACTCCAAAGTCTCCGGCCCCGTGAACAAAGGCGGCGGCGTGCACCCCACCTGGAACGCCATCATCACCCTCATTGTCGACGACASCATCCTGGAGCAAGCCGACGCCGACATCACCGTCGAGATTTACAACCACGGCAAATTCTCCAGCAAGCTTATCGGCACGGCCTCCATCCCACTCACAGACGTGCAAGGCGCTTCCAAGGCAGGCACGGGATCGAGTAAAGCCACCTCTTACCAGGTGCRRAAGAAGTCGGGGAAGCACCAGGGCGTGATCAACGTCGCGATGAAAGCAGGCAAGGCGCTCTCGAACGAAGAGGTCGCGGCCAGGTCTGCACCTCCGAGCATGGGCGTGCCGTCTATGCCGGCAGGTGGGCAGTATCAACAGCAACAGTATGGACAGCAGCAACAGTATGGACAGCAGCAACAGTATGGACAGGAGCAACAGTATGGACAGCAGCAGCAGCAGTATTACCCGCAGCAGCAGCAGCAGTTTGCTGGGGGGCAATACTCGCAAGCAGGGTATCCCCCGCAGCAGCAGCAGCAGCAGAAACCGCGAAGAGGCGGGGGGTTGGGTGGTGCGGGCATGGGGTTGGGTGCGGGGCTGTTGGGCGGGCTTTTCCTCGGATCCGCGCTGGACGGCGGTGGTGGCGACGGTGGCGGCTGTGGTGGTGGTGGTGGTGGATGCGGCGGGGGGGGCTGCGGCGGTTGATTGTAATTTAGTCATCAGTAGAATCAATTTTCGTGAAACCGAAGATTTGTGTGTACTATAGGTGGCAGCTTTTTCCTCGGTAGTTGTGGGCGTAGCAGCGGACATGTACATAAATTTTTGCAAAGTTTCGCAACTTGTCTTATTACTCTTCAATTTCACTGAAATCTCTCACGAGTGTTACTGTGATTCACTTGGTTGTCTGTCTCGTGCACGCCCTTGCGCGTGCGAAGGATTGTGGTGACGAAATTGTGTAGAGGATGAACAAGCAGTTGCGAGGGATTCCCTCTCGCAATGAATGCTTCTCGCTCTTGTGGCAAAAAGTAGACATGCATTTTGTTGATCAACAGCATTGAGAATTGCACCATGAATGAAGCTGAATTGGCGGTGGCGGATGCGGCAGGGGTTGTGGCGGTTGATTACGCATCAGTATGATCCATTTTCACCACAATGCAACCCAAGTTGTATCAGTACTGTAGGTCCTAGCTTTTTCCTCAGTAATCGCACGTGTGGATAAATTTTTGCAAAGCTTCGCTGAAATGTGATGTGTACTAAAAAATTTCACTGAAATCTCTTTTGGGTGGACTGTGATTCACTTGGTTTTCTGTCTCGTACACACACACTGCGCATGTTACGGACTATGCAGCAGTAGCTTTGATTTTCACTGCAATGAAACCAAAGATGTGTGTGTACTGCAGATTCTTACTATTCTGCAGTTCGTGTCTTACACTTCAATTTCACTGAAATCTCTTTGGATTCACCTGCAAATGTATCAAATTAGGCATGGATTTTATTGAACTACCGTATTGAGAAAATTGAGAGATATACTGTGAATCAAGTTGGAATGGCATTAGTATAAAAATGTATCATTGATCGCCAAGTAGGATGGGCAGATTTCGATTTGGGTGTCCTGTTTACCATCACCTACCTCAGGTCAGTTAAGTGCTGCCGAACTTCACATTATTCTGCTGAGAATTCAAAAAGACTTGAGCATGTACTGTGCACGTAAGTAGGCGATTTCCTCGTGAGCTTGCTTAAGCTTGCAAGTAGGCGATTTCCTCGTGATGCCTCCAGACGGAAGGCTTAAGGTAGGCGAACCCAATACCACCCAAATGTAGGGGTATCATTGATTTTAGAGTGAGAATCTATGACAGTGATACATGCCTTAACTTCACTTGTCATGAAGTTAAGGCATGTACTTATATCATAGATTTTCATTCTAGGATCAACAAGCATCCTACATTTGGGTGGTATTAGGTCAACGGTTGGTATTGGGTTCGCCTACCTTAATGACAATTGATTAGCAGAAAGCTAGGTTGGAGAATTTCAGAAAATTATCAAGCATGGTCAAATTAAAGTAACATCAATGCCCTCATTGCAAACATTGATTCTATTTTCCACCTGTATACATCACGTTCGTCTAAATGCATGAGATAAACAGAATCAATAGTAACAAAGAACAAAGGAATGCCCTCACTGAGATCACTCTTGAAGCGACACAGAGGAACGAAATGATGAAGATGTGATTTACTGTTGACTTTTAGAGACTCCAAATGCTCTGTCAAGCTTTGTTGCAAGCTTCCTATAAATTTCATGTTCCAAAACTAATGGCTGAGTGGGGGACGAAACAACAAAGGAATGCCATCACTGAGATCACTCTTGAAGCGACACAGAGGAACGAAATGAAGATGTGATTTACTGTTGACTTAGAGACTCAAAATGCTCTGTCAAGCTTGTTGCAAGCTCCCTATAAATTTCATGTTTTAAAACTACTAATGGCTGAGTGGGGGCGAAGCAGAAAAGAAGCCTGATAATTTGTTGGCCTTTTCCCCTCCCCGTCGTCGTCGTCGTCCCTCATGAATGAAGAGAGAGAGTCACAAGAGTTTTCTACAATGTGTACTGTACATGTCCACCCACCTGGACTTCTTGCCGACCCATTTTTCCAAGGAGCGACGCAAGATGCCCTTGGTCACAGGCTTGCTGATGTAATCGTCCATGCCGGAGGAGATGCATTTCTCCACCTCCCCTTCCSAGGTCGCCGCCGTGAGGGCCACGATGGGGATGGCATGCGAGATGCAGCTCTTCTGCCGCACCAGGCGTACCGTCTCGAAGCCGTCCATTATCTGCGACAAGCCCAGTCGTTACATCAATGGCAACAACAAGTTGGTTTCAAAGATACAGTGGCGAAAACAGCAACTTTGTTAAAAAAGAACTTGAATTAATTCCGTAAATCTAGAAGTAGGTGCTGACATTTCTTAAGAAATATTATTAACTCTGGCTCGAAGGGGAGTAGTCTTTTTTGCATTGACAAACGCTACACTAAATAGTGAAATTAAGTCGCCTTTACAATTAGGTTGCCTTACTTCAAGAAATTTCCCCTCACTAATTTCTCAACATTCCACACTACATAAATATTTATTGTTACTGTACAAGAATGCGGTACTCTTGAAATATTATTGGTGTATAAATGGAAGTATTTATAGAAATATTTGTTGACTTTCTTGAAATATTATTGGTGTATAAATGGAAGTATTTATAAAAATACTTGTTGACTTTGATAATTTGCAAAGTAACTTTCTTGAAGTAAGGCAACCTAATTGTAAAGGCACCCTAATTTCACTATTTAGTGTACATCTGAGGAAATTTGAGTTGAACCTTACTGGATAAGCCAAGGCTACACGGCCTCTACATGGCCTCTCGAAGCGGAGCTATGTGTTTTTTCTAGAAGAAAAAAAAAGATTCTTTACAAGGGAAAACAACGGGTATTTCAAAATAATTGAAAGTGATGGATTCAAAGTTTTGAGAAGTACTAATAATTGGTTGCGAATGTGATGAAAGCGTGATTTTTTTTTTACTACATTGGCCTCTTTTCCGAAACCAAAGCTTGGTGTATTCTTCTCTGGACAAGTCTCCAGGATTGTCTTTTTCAATCATACGAAAGAATACAGTAATATGATTTGTCAAAAGTTGAAGAATTGTTCTTGAACATAGAGTATGTACCCCTACGTTCTTGCACTCTGCGTTCCTCATTGATGTTTTTTGTGGTTACCACGGGGAGTAAGGATTTATGGGCTTTACGAAGTCCAAACGGTCATGGAGAAAGAATCTTGACAGTGGACGAAGAAATGACATGAATACTGACATAAAAAAAACACTTATTGTGGGCGGTCTTGTGCGTGTGACCATTTTGTGGAGTACTCCAAATACTACTGACCCACAAAACGGTCAAACGAGACAAAACCACTCGTAAAAGTGTAAGGTAGGTGAACCCAATACCAACCATTGACCTAATACCACCCAAATGTAGGGTTGTCATTGATTCTAGAGTGAGAATCTATGACAGTTATACATGCCTTAACTTTACTTATTGTGAAGTTAAGGCATGTACTTATGGCATAGATCTTCATCCTAGAATCAACAAGAGTCCTACATTTGGGTGGTATTAGGTCAATGGTTGGTATTGGGTTCACCTACCTTAGTCATGCAAGTATTCCCATGGTGCCATCTTGTCCTGTAGTCTCCAAATACTTATGTCTTGGCCTCAACTTTTTGCTTGTCCATGAGAATCGTCCAAAACAGGGTAACCCTACCCTAAGCGGGAATAACAAAGTGACTACAAGAAACGAAACATGAAAGCGAAAAGACTGAACTTACAGGCATGTGGCAGTCCATGAAAATAATGTCATAAGCATCGGAGCGCTCGAGTATATAAATGGCCTCAACGCCATCGCACGCCACATCCACAGAACAGCCCAGATTGTTGAGAAGTCGCTGCGCTACCATTTGATTCACTTTGTTGTCCTCCTGAAATCAATCCAACTCAGAATTTGACCACATGGCACAGAATGATCTCAAAAGATCCCAGATTACATTAACAAACCAATTAAAGGCAAGCCAATGTTGATCTCATAGGATCTAAGATCAATACTCAATTCAGCCGTAAAAGACTGCGGTGTTCTGAGGCCCAAAAATTGCTTTCCAAACTACTAATATCTTAATTCTTTTGAATTCTTTGAATTAACTCAACCATAGAATCTTTTAGTTCACTTGTTCAAACATTTTCTCTTCAAGTTTTTTAGTGAAAATGAAAATCCTCATTGCCTGCAAGATCATACAATGGGAGAGTTTCAAAAAGGTCAATACTCAATTCAGTCGTAAAAGACTGCGGTGTTCTGAGGGTCAAAAATTGCTTTCCAAACTACTAATATCTTAATTCTTTTGGATTCTTTGAATTAACTCAACCATAGAATCTTTTAGTTCAAACATTTTCTCGTCAAAATTTTTTAGTGAAAATGAAAATCCCCATTGCTTGCAAGATCATACAATGGGAGAGTTTCAAAAACAAACAAACACAGTAAACACAACGCAAACTGGTTCCGACTCTTACCACAATCAGAATTTTGGGGCTCCTTCCGAGGACATTCCTGATCGGGAACTGCGACGGTGGCGAACTCCCACCCACCCCCACCCCCACCCCCATACTATCCAGATCCAAGCTCTTCCTGCTCCTCGACTGCCCAGACAACACCCCAAAAGTATTCGCCACTGACGCCTGCCTCCAGTTCTTGGGCGCACTCCTGAGCATATCNATTCTTCTCTGGACAAGTCTCCAGGATTGTCTTTTTCAATCATACGAAAGAATACAGTAATATGATTTGTCAAAAGTTGAAGAATTGTTCTTGAACATAGAGTATGTACCCCTACGTTCTTGCACTCTGCGTTCCTCATTGATGTTTTTTGTGGTTACCACGGGGAGTAAGGATTTATGGGCTTTACGAAGTCCAAACGGTCATGGAGAAAGAATCTTGACAGTGGACGAAGAAATGACATGAATACTGACATAAAAAAAACACTTATTGTGGGCGGTCTTGTGCGTGTGACCATTTTGTGGAGTACTCCAAATACTACTGACCCACAAAACGGTCAAACGAGACAAAACCACTCGTAAAAGTGTAAGGTAGGTGAACCCAATACCAACCATTGACCTAATACCACCCAAATGTAGGGTTGTCATTGATTCTAGAGTGAGAATCTATGACAGTTATACATGCCTTAACTTTACTTATTGTGAAGTTAAGGCATGTACTTATGGCATAGATCTTCATCCTAGAATCAACAAGAGTCCTACATTTGGGTGGTATTAGGTCAATGGTTGGTATTGGGTTCACCTACCTTAGTCATGCAAGTATTCCCATGGTGCCATCTTGTCCTGTAGTCTCCAAATACTTATGTCTTGGCCTCAACTTTTTGCTTGTCCATGAGAATCGTCCAAAACAGGGTAACCCTACCCTAAGCGGGAATAACAAAGTGACTACAAGAAACGAAACATGAAAGCGAAAAGACTGAACTTACAGGCATGTGGCAGTCCATGAAAATAATGTCATAAGCATCGGAGCGCTCGAGTATATAAATGGCCTCAACGCCATCGCACGCCACATCCACAGAACAGCCCAGATTGTTGAGAAGTCGCTGCGCTACCATTTGATTCACTTTGTTGTCCTCCTGAAATCAATCCAACTCAGAATTTGACCACATGGCACAGAATGATCTCAAAAGATCCCAGATTACATTAACAAACCAATTAAAGGCAAGCCAATGTTGATCTCATAGGATCTAAGATCAATACTCAATTCAGCCGTAAAAGACTGCGGTGTTCTGAGGCCCAAAAATTGCTTTCCAAACTACTAATATCTTAATTCTTTTGAATTCTTTGAATTAACTCAACCATAGAATCTTTTAGTTCACTTGTTCAAACATTTTCTCTTCAAGTTTTTTAGTGAAAATGAAAATCCTCATTGCCTGCAAGATCATACAATGGGAGAGTTTCAAAAAGGTCAATACTCAATTCAGTCGTAAAAGACTGCGGTGTTCTGAGGGTCAAAAATTGCTTTCCAAACTACTAATATCTTAATTCTTTTGGATTCTTTGAATTAACTCAACCATAGAATCTTTTAGTTCAAACATTTTCTCGTCAAAATTTTTTAGTGAAAATGAAAATCCCCATTGCTTGCAAGATCATACAATGGGAGAGTTTCAAAAACAAACAAACACAGTAAACACAACGCAAACTGGTTCCGACTCTTACCACAATCAGAATTTTGGGGCTCCTTCCGAGGACATTCCTGATCGGGAACTGCGACGGTGGCGAACTCCCACCCACCCCCACCCCCACCCCCATACTATCCAGATCCAAGCTCTTCCTGCTCCTCGACTGCCCAGACAACACCCCAAAAGTATTCGCCACTGACGCCTGCCTCCAGTTCTTGGGCGCACTCCTGAGCATATCCAGAGTGAAGTCCGGTTTCATTCTTATAAACTTCTCCCCACCACCGGAGAATGCCACGGACAATGCATCCCTCAAGTAAGCTTGCCTTGGAGGCCTACTGAAACTCGCACAGCACCCGAGCTCGGCCAGCATGCGCTGCGAGGGCAAGCTCTGTCCCACCTTCCCCAGCATCACCAGCTGCAGGGGTTGAATCTCAGGCACCTTCCGCATCTCGTGGCTGAAAAGCTCCACAACAGAACGCTCGATGATGGCCACTTGGAAGGGGTGCCCTGCGGTGGAGGCCTGGCGGAGGAGGGAGATGGCGTCGGAGGAGGYGTTGCAGGAGGTCGCGTCTAAACCCCAAGCGCGGATCTGGTCGCAGAGAGCTTCGTTGGTCATTTCGTGACGGTCGACAACAAGGACGCGGTGCTGGTGCTGGTGCTGGTGCTGGTGCTCGTGATGGTGATGGGATGAGGAAGCGGAAGCGGAAGAGGAAGAGGAGGGGTCGTCGCTGGTGTCCATGGGGGTGAACTCGGAGGAGATTGCGGGAGGTTTGTCACCTTCCTCGGAGGAGGAGTCGAGCTCGAAAGGTAAGGTGAATGTGAATTTTGAGCCCTGGCCTTCCGAGCTTTCGACGCCGATGGTGCCGCCCATGAGCTCCACCTGCGTACCGTCACAGGAAGAGAGGTAAGTGGGGTCAGAAAATTTTCAAGGCTGTCATCGCAAGGCTCTGGATAGAAGCTTCTGGAATCGAAGAAGAAATTCAAAGAAGAATCAAGGTTTCCAAGATGTTTCCATCCTGTTTCTTTGACAAGAATTCTATTACGTCTCGATTTCGAGAATGAAAACTTCGATACTCAGACAACGAAAGGCAGCGTACGAAACTTGATAGATTGCACAGCGGGTCATTGGGTTGTCAGTTCCTTACTGAAGCAGTTCTTGTCAGTGTCAAACGGAAGTAGTCAAATAAGCAAGCGTAGCTCTCATATGAYTTTAGTGCCTTTAATTTGCTTCAGTGCTACCTGTGATGGAAAAGGTGGAAGCGCACCGKTACTCMAGRTTGCACGTTTTCTGATTACAAGACGGAGAAAGGGAGACCRGTGCACTTACCAGTCGTTTCGAGACGGCCAAGCCAAGGCCAGTGCCCCCATCCGTACTCGTGGTRCTGGTGCTGCATTGCGTGAACTTCTCAAACAGCGAGTCTAACTTATCCGCCGCAATCCCAATGCCCGTATCAATCACGGAGAATCGAAACCGTCGAACCATGCGCGGATTCTCCACCACATTCGAGCCACTTTCATCATCGGAGTCTCTGTCGCTACCACTGGTGGTGGCAGTGTCCCAGTTCATATCGGCAGTAGACCTCTCCGAGCACCAATACGTCGGAGAGCAGAATTCAGCTTCCTCTTCGACAGGTTTAGAACTATCCCCATTACTACGGACCGTCACATTCTCATGATCCTCCATCCGCCCATACAGTCGCTTCCTCTTGTTATGATACGCAAACACGGGAAGCTTCACCTCCGAGTCCTGCCTGATGGGATCGGATTTTCCAGTGCCTTCGGCAAAAATATCCGTCTCGCTGACCTTGTCGATGGTGAGGCCCTTGTAGGACTCACAAAGCTGCATGTGGGCGCGGATGTTCTCCACCGCGCGGCTACGGCGTTGGCCGTTGTCAGGGTTGTGCACGAAAATGGGCTCCGGGTCGCCAGGATCCCAGTACCCGTTGGGAAGCGTGGCATCCAGACCGAGCGCAACGTCCACCGGCACAGCCTAACGGAAAATTCAGTTCAAATCGCGAAGTTTAGTACTCCCTCCGTCCCAGAATATGTGTCCGCAGTGTCGTTGAAAATGTTTGGTACCAATTTCATCGATCATCTTGTGAAAAGCATAATTTCATGTGAAGAACCCAGATTTTATATCACCAGAATCAGTGAAGAACATTGCATCATGACTTCATTGCAACCTAAATAAAATTGGCAATCAGGCCAGCTGATTGGCAATCAGGCCAGCTTGCTCCTCTTCCCATTTCCGTCGTTCCGTGATGTCGGTGATGGAGCCCGCCATGCGCACCGGTTTGCCGTTTCTGTTCCACAGCGCCTGGCCTCGCACTCGGAACCAGTTGTACAAGCCGTCCCCGGTGTGGAGCAGCGTCTCCACGTCGAACGGCGGCGAATCCGAGCTGTTCGTCGCCAGGTAGTCTTTCATCGTTTGCAACACAGAATCTGCGGGGCATCGATTCCATAGTGAGTTTTCTATGCTGAGGAAATMTCTGTGCAAGAATTGAAGCATAAGAATCTGCGAGGCACCAATTCCATGCTCAATTTTCTTGAACAGATCTTCGTACGAAATTGTAGCACGAGATTGTAGCAGAGCAACAGCACCAGGGCTGGGGACTGACCGCGGTGTTTGGGATGCAGTCGAGATTCAAAGACGCCTAGATTATCAGCGGCATCACTGGGCCCCAACCCTAACATGTTCTTGTAGCGCTGCGAGTAGAACACTTGGTTGGATTCGATGTCCCAGTCCCACAGCCCATCGTTGGAGCCCCGCACCGCAAGCACGTACCGCTCCTCGCTGCGCCGTAACGACTCYTCCGCTTCTTTCTTCCAGGAAATGTCCTCCAGTATTCCCACAAAGCTACGGAACAAGGTCACACCAATGTGTCAGATCGAACCTTCCCAATGTAGCAAATGCATATAAACTTCGAGGATGAAGCTTCGAGTGCAAATTAATACCTGGCAATTCCAGGGCACCCGGACATGTCCACGGATTGCACGTTCACCCATGTAAAGTAATTCTTCTTGTATTTGTGCGTCAGACGATACTCGCACTGAATTTGTCGGTTCCCATCCMCAGGAGACGAGAAATGCCCGAACGCAAGCGCCCATACCGCCTGATTCACGAATTCAAAGATCCAACTGCTTAGCTGATTCTCCTACAGCTTCCAATTCAGACACTAAACCCTAAACCCTGCGTCGGTTATTGCGGCCATTTCCATCATTCAACGTGAACAATTGAAACCGAAACACGCAAAACTCTTAACCAAGGAAGCAAGTTCTCTGCACAGATTGACGATACAATGCTATCCCTCGAGGTCGAAGTAAGATTTGTGGATTGATTGATGGAGTTCATGATGATCATAAGCTGGGAATACTTGCACTAGGGGACTGACAACTCACTGGCAAATCGTCGGGGTGAACGAAAGAGATCCATCCAAGCCCTAGCAACTCCTCCGGGGTAGTCCCAGTCATGCACTGGTACGCGAAGTTTGTGTAGATGTTTTTGGCCTCACTGTCGCACACGAACACGGCTCGTTGCCCCAGACCACCAGGAACAAGATCCAAGATACTCATGCTGGATTGACTTCAGGATTCCCCACCTGCAAGAACATGAAATCGGACAAAGTCATTCGGAGTGGCGAGCGTAGCACTCAGTAGCTCAGTGGGAGTAGAATTCAGAGAGTAAAACTAAAGTGGCCAAAAACTAGGCTAACCCTTCATGCCTTCTCCGGGCAAACTGCAGGCCTGTAAATGGAGAAATGGCCTCCTCGTACTGAAATTGGCCTCGATCAACTTCCAGAAGTGACTAAGTTGAGAAAACAAATCAGACCTAATCGCTTGAGAATCCAATGTCATTCTCGTTCCAAACCCCAATTGAATCCTACCCAGAAATTCTGAATCTTGTTCTACCAAATGTGATGCAAGCTCTTCATTGATATGTGCAGCTAATTCGGGGGCAAGAGAGCTAGGTCTGGTGCTCTCAGCGTCACAGGATTCTTCTTGTCAAGCATTGTTATTCCAGGGTTACCAATTCGCCGGGATTCTAACAGTCGCAAGAAAAGCTGCTAGATCGTGAATATGAGAAGCACCACGCCTGTGGCACTTTTGCCGCCCCTCGCAACGTTCCACTTTGCCATTACATCAATCCAGAAATCAACTCCTGKAACTCGTGAACCCATGGAGAATGGAACTCTCAATAATCTGAAGCAAAGCTGCRCCATGATCCTCCGACCTTAAGGAATCACCACGACTATCAGCGAAGTGGAAATTTCATGCGGAATTCCGTGCACCTCCAGTGCAAGTCCCACATTATTCTCACACTTGTTTCTGAACAGGTCGCCCGCATTCGATACTCTAAGAACGACGGAGGTGGCGACGGAATACCGAACGTCACAAGAAACACAAGAGTGATAGGTGATGATTGCTCTAGAGTTTGATTGCATTCTACTACCTATTTATCCCGTTCMACGAGCATTCAATAGGGAGTAAAGCATCTATTGACCAAGAATGTCCTGCGTCGTAGAAACTTTCAGCGAAAACCTTCAACAGAAACCTCCACTAGAAACCTCCAATGAAAACCTCCACGTCAATAGCTTTACTCAGTATCACCAGCCCAGAATTGCGAAGGTCAGAAACCGTACGAAATTTTCCTTGTCCTCGTGCGTTTCCCGGCGCCACTCGCTACATACTTCCTGGTCCTGATCACCCTTCGAATTCCAGCTGCACCAGACAACAGATTCACCCAAACACAAACCCCTCGTCCATCGMTCGAATTCCTCCGCGCACCGAAGGACTTCCAGCGATCTCGTGACACCGGMCACCTCTAAAGTATCGCGGAATCCGAATCTTACGACCTGCASGTTCTCTCCCGCCCGAAATGTCAACAACTCCAAGTCTCCACCGCATACCTGCTAATGAGCTTTACTCACAACCAACCCTCACAAACACACACACACACACAAACTCTCCTCCCCCCGCGCGCGGCGCACCCACACACTTCGCTAGTGAATCCCCAGCACCCGCTCCCTCGTCCAATTCCACGACAGACGCCAAAACTCCATCGCGAAAACTAGCTATAGATCAAACGCTCCGTGATAGACTGGCTGCGAGGAAGATGCTTCATGGTAACCCTCTCGAAACGTGACAATCCAGGAGAGACGCAACTGTTTCCAAATGCTGCGTCTTGTGTGTGTCAGCAGTACGTAGTGTCCCCGTTTCCTCTCTCTCTCTCTCTCTCTCTCTCTGTGTCTCTCTCTCTCACACTCTCCCGGGGTGATGTGAGTCGCGTCGATACCGGAGCTGGTGAAGCGCACTCATCAAGGAACCAGACATGCAAATGGGCACCCAATGAGCACCAAATGAGGAGGACCCCAAGCTAGGCGCACGCAAGTCCGTGACCCCTCTGGCTAGCTGGTGGGTAAAGTAAGTAAGTTAAGTATAGCCAGCGCGCGCCTTCGGTCACTCCAGGTCGGGGAATTCCTTTCGTTTGCTTTTGCTTCCTTCGCTTCGGTTATCTTCCTTCAGTAGCGGTGTTTTTTCCTCCGCCGAGTCCGTTTTCTCGTAGCGTATCATCATCGCCATCGCCATTCAGTCCGTGTCCGCCTGCGTAAGCCCTTCCTTGTCCTCTTCGCAGCAGGTGCGGCCGCAGCCTGCATCCCGGTGGCTTCGGGTRTGGAACTTAATTTGGCTCGCTGGGGCCGCCGGCTTATCATCGTAGCTTCTGTAGCCGGAGGAGCGCTGTCTGTCTGTCTAGCTAAGTTAGCTGCTAGCTAGGGAAGAGACAGTCCACGCCCTGTCTACGAAGTTTGTGCGTCAACTTGCCTGCTTTTCAGTTCCGACGAGGCTCCAAGTGGAGCCGGGGGAGCAGGATTGGTGACGGAAGCTCTGACTCAGAACATTCGTAACCCCGAAACGCCCGAGCGACCATACCCGAAGTCGGGCAGAATTTTCGGGCAGAAAAAAAAAAAAATTCAGTTTTTTTCTCTTTTTTTTTTGTAAATTTTGGGCTCTCTTTCAACATTTATATTCAAAATTAAGATTGCTACAATCAAACAAAAATTATAAGTGTAACAACACAAAGTGTTTTACAATTTGCCTAGTGTTGAAAAACTTACTATGCCTATGCACTGAAAAGATGGCTCCCCATCAAAATTAAAAATACCCCCCTCCCCCCAACCCAAGCTCCCGGGTCAAAATTTAAAACACCCCCCCCCCAATACCCCCGAATACATATACATAATACGTGTACAAAATACATATACAAAATATGTGTACAGAATACATATACTGAATATGTATATTAAATATGTATACGGGTTGATTGTCCCATATTGATTGTTCATCCTATTAGCTTATGAAGATTATAAGAGGTGGAAGGGGGATACAAATTTTGAAAATTTAATTTTTAATTTTTAATTTTTAATTTTTAATTTTAAAATTTTAAAAATTCGGTAAGGGGTTGGGTTGAGTTAATAATTTTTAAAAAAATGTTGTCTTTTGGGTGCATGCCTCACTATGCCTATGCACGCAAAAGACAGCACCCACAATTGAAAAACTTACTATTTGGGGAAAATGTTGGCATTCTCATTACTAGATTTTATGCATTTTTTTACAAATCAATAGTAATCACAATTTGACCAATCCAAAAAAACAGTCAAATGTTAAAGATAAAAATTGTATTTTTGGTGAATTTTTTAAGTTATATCTTTAGAATTCATTTGGAGAGGATCTAAAAATACTTTTATAATTTTGACCGCATGCATATTTTCTAATTTTTGTGCTTTACATTATTTCCGTTGATGCAAACTTCAAAAAGTTAAAGAACTTATATTTTATAACACATTTGTATTTTGCCCAAACCCCTTGGGCTTTTAGGGGTCAAGYAGTGCTGGGAAGGTCCCTTTGGCTCCCTCTAATCTAGGGACTCCTCTAGCATTGCAGTTGGACGTTTCTCTGACAATACTGAAGAACAGAGAACGTCAACCAATCTTAGGGCCGCTTTATACTGAGAAGCCAAGCCAATTTCGTGTGTCAGAGGCCAAGAATCCTAACTTGTGATTGAATAAAAGGATGAAATTAGCCCCAACTCGTTTACACCTAGATGCTAGGCCAATTTGGTGGTCAGAATATTTTATTCCTAAAAGACATGATCTGACATGGCCCGAGCTCGCTGAATTGGGTGTAACAAAAATGGGAGGCCAATTCTTGGTCTAGGGGCCAATGTTAGATTTCAATTAAAAAAAATCATCTCATAAATTATTATTTTTTTCAACAAATCTCATTCGTTGGATTTTGTGCAATTGGCCTCGAGGAGGATTTTGGCTTGGCCTCTAAGTGTAAAGCGGCCCTGAAATTTCACCCCCTCTCTCCTTTTTTTCTATGTTTTTTGGAATTGGCCCGGCTTCATGGCCTCAAGCCCTTTACATACGGGAGAATTAGCCCCCCTGTAATAATCTTATTTCAATGCGTAGTTGGGGCCGGCCTATAGCCCCAAAAGGGTTGAAATTTTGTGCAATTGGCTTAGAGAGGAATTGGCCCGGACTCTAGGTGTAAGGCGGACCTTAATCATCTGAATTTAATGGAAGTCAAAGTATCTAAGGTATTTGCTTGAAGTTATACTTTCCAAACTGGGAAGCCCATGAGGCAATAAGGTAGACTACTCTTAAAGCGACCATTTAAAGGCTGATTGCGTTTTTAGGAAAGCTAATTAAACTCTTTGAAACAATTTTCAGTAAATTTTCATAGGAAGGAAAAAGGAATTGGCATCTAACCTGTCATTTCATATTTTCAGACCTTCCAAGAATTAGTTACAAATCTTTGAAGTTGTAATGCAGTTGGTCACTAAAGCGACCACCTCCTGAAATGTACACTGCTGGTAAATTGAAGAAAGCAAAATGTACCTCTGTATCACGATTACTTTTAGAGCACGGTCGCTTTAAGAGCAATCTACCTTGTACAATGTTATGCTCTCTCTTTCTCTCTCTCTAAGGTAAGACAGCCCATTGCAGTTATTTCTTCCATAGCTGTCACTTATGAAGTGGCCCCATTGTGGTTTTTATAGTTTTGTGAAATCTAGGCCACAATCAATGTCTTCCATGATAGTGATGGAGTGATTAGTGACCACAAAAAAAAAAAAAAAAAAAAAAAAAAAAAAAAAAAAATTGGTCCTGAAATGTAAAAAAAAAATTGTTTGTTTTGTTTGTTTTTACAAAAAAAAAATCTAACGTGGCAATCGCTTCGCCACGTCAGACTGCTGCTACAGTGCTGCGGGAACACAGGAACACAACAGGGAACTCCCAGCCCTCTGTGAGCCTCAAAAAGCATGTAATGGCTGAATTTTGGCAAGGTGAAACTGCTTGAAATAATTTTCAATAAATTTTCCTTGAAAGACAAGTAGAATTGGCATCTAACCCTAGTCATTTCAAATGTTTTGGAGCTTTGTGGAATTAGTTATGAATTTTTGAAGTTGCAGAAAAGTACATTTCAATGGGCTCTAAAACCGACCACCTCCTCAAATGTAGGTTTCTTGTACATTGGAGAGTGCAAAATGTACCTCCAGAGCCTAATTGGTTTTAGAACTTGCTCCATTTTAGGACCTCCTACTTTACATGGAATAGTGTGAAATGAGGCTAGCTCCAGCCTCACTAAAGGCTAGCCAATCAACTTGTGACAAGGCAAAGGAGGTATTCAATAGACACCTAGTAGTAGGGAATGATTCATTCAAGTCTCGCATCTACGAGTGCATGATAGAGTTTGGTTTTTAAATAATTGGGGTTTGGACTATACTAAGTTAATGTACATTGGATAAGGCAACTTTGCCTATGAGATAGCCAAAGCAAAATTATTCTAGTGGTGCACATTTCAGAAACTGGAATGTACAGCATTAGTATCATTTTGCTTGTAAGAAGTTAGCTTTCATTTGGTTTGTACGGCATTTGAGTTACTTTAGTGAAATCACGTTGTCCCTCACCAAGGACTACTTAATTAGCAGATGACAAGGCAAAAGATGCATCACAAACATTTAGGGAATGATCCATTCAAGTCTTTGCATCAACCCATGCATGACAAACTTTTTTTATTTTTTTTAGTAAATGAGATTGGGGCTATACTACATGGCGTACTCAAATTAAGTTGTCTTTCACTAAGGGCCAAGTCATCAAACCTATGGCAAACAAAAAACTCATTATAGACACATAAAGAATGATCCTAAAGTCCCAAGGCCTTTTTTCTCTCAAAATCCATTCAAAATTGCCATTTCTATTGCAAGGTGCAAAGCTTTCAAACTTTTCAATTTTTTTGCATATCTAACTGTAGGATCTTGCACTAGACTAGTATATAAATGTATATGAAAATTTTCACGAACTTTGACCGCATAGATTGTAAGATATCTACGTTTAAAGTGAAAAAACAAGCCTTTTAATACATTCTATGAGTAGATTTTTAGGTTTTGGAGCTTCCTAATCAAATTTGTTTGCTCTACTGAGCTTGAAATTAAAATTTTCTGTGTTGAAGATTCAAGTTAAGGATTAGGGGAAAAAAATTCAAGAAAAACACGCTTGACATTCAATCATTACAAATTTGTTAAATAGAAGTAGGTCCAAGATTGGAAAAATAATTAAATGGTTAATAGCTCTAAGATGGGATTGAAACACAATAATCCCAACCGTGAGATTGTTTTGGCAAGTAAACTTAACCTTGTCCAACAATTTTTTTCAAAAAATTGTGAAAATTGCATTCAGAAATGAATACTATAAGTTATTTTTTCAAGAGGATGCTTGGATTGCCCAAAAAACAAGATTGTTCATAACTTTCTCATTATTAGGCCAAATAGAATACATCAAAGCTTCAAATGTACACAAAAATATAATCTTTGAGAAACAAAATGAAAAAGAAAAAAGAACATAATCTTGTGATTTTTTTTTTTGCCCGATGAACTGAAATTTGTACACAGTATGGCATAACTTTTGCCCCCAAGCACCGATTGAAACAAAAATTATATTTTTACAAAGATAATGTGGTTCTCTCATCATCAAAAAAAGTTTCAAAAAATCATGTCAAAAATTGAGATCACACGAGCCTGCCCGAAATCCCAAGTGTCCCCCAAGGGGACACTTGGGACTTTAGGGGTTAAAGTCTTGCATCAATCCAAACTTGATAGATCTTTTTGTAATAAATGAGATTTGATCTACATTCACTAGTGAATTTAGGTTGCTTCTCACTAACAGTTGCTTTAATTTACACTAGGGCCAAACCAAAGGCTTTTGAGAATTAAGGTAGACCAACCTAATTCCATCTTCTATTTGTGGCCTCAATTCTATCTATTCAAACATGATAATGTGTAAAAAGTATTCAAACTTATTCAAGATTCTAAAAATTATAATAAGTGCAAGAAAGACAAAATGGGATAACTTGTCAATACTTGATTGGTGAGTACTTAGGTGCTAATGGATACATGTAACAGCAATTGTAGGTTGCTTACAAGATGTTTTTGACTCCACTCTATAGACAATTTTGTAATCTTAAGGCAAGCTACTGTAGGAATTCATAGAAATCACAATTTTAAGCCGAAATTATAATTGAAGGTCGTTTTGATCCATGAAACAAGCGCACACCTTTGAAAAATGTGTCTTTTTCTTGGAATTGACTCCAAAATATTTAGATCCAAATTAAGGTGGTAATAGGCTTGTCTATCTCATCAAACTAGTAATTGATGGAAAAATATGCATAGTCCAAGTTGAGTCTATAGTGTGGTCAAGGCCCATGCCATTTTTCATGGATGAGAAGTCTCGACTTTGAATCCTACATGGCCAAAGTAGATAATATTTTGTCAATTTCAAGGAGTTTTTTTCTTGAAATCTCTTTGAGTAGACCTAACAAATTTCCAAGAGACCATGACAGGCTAACATCTAGAATTCTATCAACTTAACACCTAAAAGACCAAGCTATGTTTTTTGGCACTATAGAAATTTTGGTCAACTCACAATGGATGGAGTTTTTATTTTATTTTTCTTTGAAATTTTCACATAGAATGTGGACAAGGAATATCTTTAACCCCTAAAGTCCCAAGGCCATTTTTCTGTCAAAAACCACTGAAAACGGCCATTTTTGTTGCATTCATCCAAAAGAACAAAAATGAATTTTTTTCCAAAATCTAACCGTATGATCTTGTACTTCACTTATTTTAAATCATGTGGTAAAATTTTCATGAGTTTGACCTTATAGATCAGAAGATATTTGCATTCAAAGTGGAAAAAGAGAGCTTTTTTGAACACTGGATTGCAATTTCAAATGACTTTGACTGTCATTTGTCAAATATTTTTGCACTACAAACTTTTAATTTAAAATTTTTTATGTCGAAGAATTGAATTGAAATTCTAGAAAAAAAAATTCAARAMAAACACAYTTGATTTTCAATCTTTAAAAAATTGYTAAGTAGAAKTAGGTCCRAGATTGAAAGARAAACTAAATGGTTAATAGCTTTAAAATGGGATTGAAACAAAATAATCCAAACAGTGAGATTGTTCTAGAAAGTAAACTTCACCTTGTCCAACAATTTTTTTTGAAAAATTGTGAAAATTGCATTCAGAAATGAATCCTATAAGTTTTTTTTTTCAAAATGATGCTCAGATTGCTCGAAAAGCAAGATTGTCCATAACTTTCTCATTACTAGTCCAAATAGAATGAATCAAAGCTTCACATGTAGGGGAGGCAATCCATTTCTGATCACCTCCCTATTTCCAATCAATAGACTGTTGTCTTTCCATGAAGTTATGGCACAATCCATAGAGTAATTGTGGCTCATTATGATTGGTTGCAAGGACCTCAACATTGCAATAAGCCCTTGGTCGATTTTGCAATTAGCCTATGGTTAGAAATAGAAAGGACTATATCACCATTATAGGTTGAAGAGAATCTTCCACTAAAAAATTACTAGTAATTTCATTTTATGTAATAAAATTTTGGAAAAATATGAAATCCTTCCAAACTCTATTGCTGTACATGGGAAAAATTCCACATTCAAAAAACTTGCACTCCAAATATGCACAATTGCTTATTTGATCAGAAATGGGTTGCCTCCCCTAGACAAAAATAAATAATTTCAGAAAAAAAAAACTAAAAATTTAATTTTGAATTTTTTCAAAATTTTTTTGCCGCCCGCCAAGTTCAATTCTGGAGATTTTGTTGTATAACTTTTGCTCCTGGGCACCAATTGAAATAAAAATTATATTCCCACAAAGATAATCAGTTTTTCTATCTTATGAGAAAGTTTTAAAAAGTTTCATAAAAAAATCAAGGTCACAGGAACCTGCTCAAAATCCAAATTGTCCCCCGAGGGGACAATGGGACTTTAGGGGTTAAGGCGCAATAATTTTCATAACTTTTGACTATGTTGTTCAAAAGTTATTGTATGATATGTAGTTTTTTATCCGTGACCGGACAATCCAGGCACATCAGAATTCATAAATAAATTTTTTTTTTCACGAGCAAATATTTGAAATCTATTTTGTATATATGTATGTAAAAGACTATATGTGTATGGAAAGCTTTGAATCATTCTACTTTGATCAATGAGATGAAAGTTATGAGGAGTTTTAATTTTTTATTACAACATTTCAACACAAACCATTTCGATTTCATAACTAAATTTTTAACAATTTAGTATTTTGAATCATCCTCTACTTCTTTCTACTTACTATTTTTTTCCTATATGTTGTACAATTCCAAATGATCTCATATTTTTCAAGCATACAACCAAATTGCCTTGAAGAATGAATCCAAAGAAGTAGCACCAATATGAATATCATTTCATGCATTTGTGACCTTGTAAAGTGCAGTTGTCTCATTTTATGTAGGGCCAAAAACATGATTTATGTCAATTTAATCGCTAATATTCTGCAATCTGCATAGTGGAAATTTCTGAATTTTTTTTCCCATCTTTTGAAACCAACGTACTACAAAATCCTACAAGTACATGTGTCCAAAAATCTTTTTTTTATAAATTTTGTACTTAAACTAGAAATGGTAGTTTCAGATTGTTTTGGTGAAAACATAGTCAAGGAAATTAAGGGATTAATTAATCTTGTAGTTGATAGTGTTGGATCTAATAATAGATAGATATTATTGGAAGAAAATGAGGGATTATGCGACTACAAAAAATAAATGGTCTTTAGATTGCATCGGACATTTGCAACGTCTCAGTTGGTGATAATTTGGAAACCCACAATTGCTGTGAACCAAGCCGCATATCAAATTGTATTTACAAAGCAAAAAAAGAGTTGTTTCTCATCCGACATCTTCCTTGGAACTTCATAGATGAGCTTTTTGTGACAAGGTTGCTTATGTAGTATTTGCCGCCACTACTCAATCCATGAATCTTGCAACTTGTTGGTAGTTCATTTGCGACTAATGTATGACTTCATTGCAATTCATCTATGATTTCACTGCCACCTATGTCTTGGTATTGATAGAGTATTTGGTGAAACCGGTGAACCATACAGTTTTCTAGATAGAGATGCGTAGTCATTTGTGACTTCATTGAGATTCATTTGGGACTTTACTGCAACTCTACTGGGTATAAGCATGCTTGGGGTACACTAACCAAGGAACAAGAATGAAACAATTTTTAAATAGCTTATTTTACAAATGAAATTGAGAGTATTTAAAAAAAAATAGTAGTCATCATTTGAATACATACAGTCAAATTGTTTTCATGAATCAAAACTTATGAAATCTTTAATTTTTTATTTTCATATCTATTTGGATTTAGCAGCTAATATCAAGTCAATTGAATATATAATTATATACATGAATATACAAGATTTTTACCATGATTTTTTGCCTATTCACTACTTTATAATTCACTTTTCTAGTTTTAAATATGAAATTCACAAGAATCTTCAATTTTGAATTCCTTGTAGACGTAGCCCCTCATTATGCTATTTTAGATTATTTAAAAAAATAGTTAAATATTCCATATCAAGTTACAAATTACTACAATTGGTTATCAAAACATCATAAACAACAAAGTCATTTGAAAATAGTTTCTACTAAATATTCATATTCCTTTTTGATTCTTGGATGAAAAAAACAATGTTACAGAATCTAGACTAGAGCTACAAGAATCAATCTAACAACTTTAATCTATTAGTACCAATTTCTTGGATGATTTCATATTGTAATTACATGAAGCAAGTGAATTTGTATGAAAATCATGATTTTTCTACAAAACTTGAAACTTGAACTATATTAAAAAAATGATTTTAGTAAAATTTATTGTGTGATGCCGTTTGTGGGGTACCCCAAGCATGCTTGCACCATACTATGACTTTATTGTGACTCATTTGTGACTTCATTGCCACTTGTCTATGAATCATTTGCAACTTGTAGAGTTGTAGATTTTGAAATTATAATCTTAATAATTTGTAGATTTTAAAATTACTTGGATTTTAAATATTTTTAGATTCTATAGGCTATAAAAATCTACAATTGCAAAAGTCTACTCAATATAGAAATCTTCAAAATGTAGAAATTCATAAATTGTAGAAGTCTTAGAATTCTATTAAGATAATTCATTATATAAGAGTGAAACACCTTACAAGTCTTATATTTTCAACCTAACGGTACTCTTGAATGTTGATATGGAACAATTGATATAATACAATGAAGAAATAACTTTAGAAACAACTAAGAAATTATTATGATGTGATTAAGAGACAACTAGGATGCAACTAGGAAACAACTATAATTGTCATTTTATAGTTGTGGTCACATCTTAGTCTTTTCCTAGTTCTTTTTTGCAACTACAGATGGACACAATAGATTCTACAAAATGTGGACTTATCCACATCAACAATTGTGATGTATATTGGATGAAGAATAGCTCACATTCATTCTAAATTTGAATTTTGTTACAACTCTCGTAATCCTACACTTTATTCTACAACTATTTTGCAACTAAAACAATGTATTAATGATGTAAAACAATGAGTTCAAATTTGGAGCAAATAGAGAGGGATACAATCGCAGGAGACTTGTATAAAACACGTGGTACTTGCATATTAGTCAGTTGTAGCAGACACATTTTTATTCTAGTGTATGACCCGGCTATGGTCTTTATTGGATTTACATCAAGACCATGCTAAATGTCATTACTATTTCTTGTCTCGAATTCTCACTTCTCATGGTTACATCTAACAAAGCAGGATACCTTAGACTATTTGTGGTCCTTTAGATTGGCCGGTTGGCCCTAGTGTAGTTTGGCCCTAATCTCTTATCATTTTACTCTATAAATGTTTACTATTTTTCTACAAGAATGTAGTAATTTTCATCAATCCAAAACATGTATGTGGCATAGGTTGTTGCACCAATTCAAGGCTAATTCATTTGATTGTGTATGCCATTCCGTGCACAAGTGGTGAGTCATGAGGTAATTTTTTGGGATAAAACAACCTAATTCTTAAAGCAACTTAAATTCTCTGTCTTATATAGGGTGAGTTAGAGTCCACTATCAATGTCTTGGATGATTGAGATTAGGGCATCCCCAATCCCTAAGTGGAAACATAATAGAACCAAAAATTTTAAATGGAGGGAATTGGACTTCATTCCCATTGAGTTTTTTAAAAAATTGACCCAATGCAAAGCCATCATTTCAAAACAAAAAAGAGAAAAATGATTTTACATCAACAAAAAAACTTTCATGCTTGAAAAGAAAATTTCAATTTGTTTGCATATGTAATAAAGTTTGAAGAGGATTGACAATTATATGACTTTTTCTTTTCTATTGTGATTTAACTTGTAGGCTCTCCATATTTGTTAACTTGTTGGACATGGGAAGAAAATAGTGGAGGTGGGAATATAAAAAAGCAATTATGGTTGCATTATGACATGTTTTTTGGAACTACGCTTGCCGTCATGCCGTGTCATTGTAGCTTATTAGCGTGGAAGTTTGGTTTAGAGTTGCTCTTATTGACTGTAATAGAAACTTCCACCTTTAGAGTGTAAAATCATTACAAAAATGGCTCTTTTAGGACTTCATGTTATATATGGCTATATTAGAAAATGTTGTGACTACTTCACATGAGCAAGATGACCATGATAGATAAAGTTTTTCTTGATTTGAGGGTAGTCTAAAGACTCTTTGGATCCAATTGGACAACACTCTTCTAAAATTCAGAATAAATTCATACTTCTTCAAAAAAAAATCCAATTGCTCTCCGGACTCTCTCCATTTCTTACATTTATATTTAAGTAAAACAAAATTTAAATGTTCAACTATGCCAACATGGCAAACCAACCATTATGTCAGTGAGAGGTTGGTTTACCTTAATTGGAATTAAGTTTAGATGAGCATGTTTTCATGCTTCCTATCAATGTTTTTTTTTAAAAAGTACCTACTGTACAAGCTTTTACAACATTGGCACAGATATGGGGTTACAAAGTTTAGCTAGCTCAAACCTATTAGAGAATGAGAAATTTCACTCCCCAAAAACCTTGGTTTGTATTATAAACATTTCCAAGTAGAGAGTGCATATGTCCATACTCTAAACTCTTTTCTAATGCATTTTGTAGACACCATAAAAATCAAAGTATGAACTTTCCAATTGCAAAAGTAGAAGTATCCAAAAGCAACCCTAGGATTTCATAAATAGAGGTAGTGCATTTTAGGCAAGAATTTTCAAGGGCAGTTGTAGAAAGGGATTTAGATTAGATGGAACTTCCACATAGTATTTGCCCTAATAGAGCATGTGATACTAGTTTAGTAGAGAGAACTACAAGACAATGCTCTTTTTTCATAGTCAATACACTTGGTAAGGCTTGGGCATTAGGGGTTAACTTCCATTTGCCAAGTGTAAATAATAGTAATATCCTCTTCCCTAAATGATTTTCATGTTGGACAAAATGTTCCGGATTAAGGCTAAACGTAACATTTTTATACCCGTTTTGCGTTGTAAGTAGAGTTTGATGCACTCTCAATGTCTTAGAAACTTTGAGTTTTGGAGCCCTTTTTAAAGTCCAATTTTGAAGTACTCAAAAGTGAAATTTTTGTGGCATTTTCAAAGAGCACTAGTGGACATTTGATTGTTGAGTATCATTTTATAGGAATTTAGTATGAGCCCATGACATGTGTAGATCATTGTTTTGCCTTCCAAAGCTTCATATTCTTCAATTGGACTGTATTCAAAGAGGTGCAAAAAATAAGAAAAAACAATGTTGATTGACCTCTCCAATCTTTTCATTTGTATTTGGATTGATGATTTTATGTATGGAGGAGAACTTACTGCTTGGAATTAATTTGTTAATCCTAAACAACGATCGGAAGCCAAATTTGACAAATTCGCAACGTCACAAGTGCAACAGAAAGATAATTTTGGAATAGAAATTTAAGGTCAACATGAAGATCATTATCGGATAGAGGAAGTAACTTAAGAATTCATCCAATTTTATATGCACCTTCACTAATAGAATACACACATGTAGCTAGCCAATGCGTTTTTGAAGATTAAACTAAATTTACTCCTAAACCATGCCTACGCACAAACTAAAACTCCTCATAACTTTTAGCTCACTAATTCAAATGGAATGATTCAAAGATTTCCACTTATATATAATTGTAAAGAACCAATTTCAAATTATTAATTTTTCAAAAAGTGATTTTTAAAGAAGCTTTTTGGGTTGCTTGGGCTGCCTAAAGTTCAAAGAAAATCACATATCATGCAATAACTTTTTAACAATGTAGTCAAATGTTATGAAATTTTTTGGACCTTGAAGCTATTCCTTGGATACTTGTTGTGTAAATATTTCAAAGAAAAATAATAAAAACTCCATTTGTAGTGAGCTGCCCAAAATTGCTATGTTGCCAAAAAAATATAGCTTGGTCCTTTAGGGGTTAATAACTAATAATCTACTATTCTACTAAAACTCTTCATTTGAAAGACAACAAAATAGAATCATTATGATTACTTCTAACTATAACGTAAACCTCCAAAAGCTCTCTCTCTCTCTGCATATACACTAGGAGAATAACAATCATAAATATATTAATATTTCACTTTTTTCTCACTTTAGACACTATAATTCTTCATTCTACTTTGTCAAGATTTACAAAAACTTTACACACACACTCATATAATAGTCTCAGACGATTTTGTACAAATCCCTCCAAATATGCATTTTTTTTTATTGTCCTCAGAASTGGTACTTTTGGCAGTTTCTATCCAAAATGTAGCCCAAGCCTTTAGAGCGTGCATACTTGCCTTGCAAATTGAATGATTTGTTAAGAGGTCATCCCGAGTTTGCAAAGTGAAGAGGCCCCCAAACCTAAAAACAAGACAAGATTTGCAAGCATATCAAAGATTCTGTGAAAAATCACACTTGGATGTCTAGTCATTTAGTACTTCACACACTACTCATTGGCTTCTTAACCCTTAATAAAATGTTTTTGACTATGTTTTCACCAAAAACGCTTCAAAACTAACATTTCTAATACAAGTACCAAATATTAGAACAAAAGCATTTTTTGACACATGTAACCATAGGATCTTGTAGTACACTGGTTTCAAAAGATCGTAAAAAACATTTCAGAATTTTTGGTCCACTGAGAAAATGGGTCACATCTGTATGAAAAAATGTCTAAAATGGTGGTTATTGTTTGAATTCATTCTTCAAGGCAAGTTGGTTACATGCTTGAAAAATTTCAAATCATTTGAAATTGTACAACATATAAGAAAAAATAGTAAGTAGTGAGAAGTAGAAAATGACTCAAAATACTAAATTGTAAACAATTTATTTATGAAATTGAAAAATGCCAATCCCAATGGTTAAAATGTTGTAATACACATTTTACACCGATTTTTAAAAAATTTTGTTCAAAAATATTATAAATTGAATTAAATAATGGATTTCAAACCTTTTTGTAGAGTAGAGATTCTATAACTACCCATATACTACCCCAAACTAAAACTCCTCACAACTTTTGACTCAATAATCAAAATAGAATGATTCAAAGCTTTCCACTGAAATATAAATCTAAAGAACCAATTTCAAATTTTTATTTTCAAAAAAGTAATTTCTAATGAAGTTTTGTTGCTGCCCGTGCTGCCCGATGAGTAATGAAAACAACATATCATACAATAACTTTTTAACTATGTAGTCAGAAGTTATGAAAATTTTTGGGCCTTAAAGGTACTCCTTGGGCACATGTTTTGTGGAAATTTCAAAGCAAAATGATGAAAATTCCATTTGTAGGAAGCTGCCCAAAAATCGCTATGTTGCCAAAAAACACACTTTGAGCAATCAGGGGTTAACCCGTGAAAGATGATTGGTGACAATGAAAATTATCCATTTTGATACTGTAGGAACCACTTGTTTAAAAAAAATCCAAAAGCATTGATTGGAAGTCAAAGAACTATAGAAGATCTCTACTTTTCATACAAAATTCCTATTCCACAAAAAGATCCTATGTCATCAAGCGGACACAAAACATTTGCCTTTACGTTCAAGGGTCAATTATTTTTTTCAAGGCTATTTTCCCAAGCCAAGCTGTGATGCCAAAGTTTCTTCAAGTTAGTTTTGACTTTAAAAAATCTGAGGAGTTCACATATAAATTTCTTTATTGCCATTTGAGAATGGGAGGTCGGTGTGCCTGCTCCAAGTTGCATCATTTTCATTTATATTTTCATTTTTTAATTCTTAATTTTTTATTTGTTTTAACAAATGGATTATTTTCATTTCCATGGCGCCCCAGCGGCCCAGTCTGCAGTGGCGGTGTGATGAGAGAGAAGTGCGAAATGAGTACTGAGGTAGTCTGCTCTTAAAGCTCCCATGCTCTAAAAGTGATCATGATACATAGGTACATTTTGCTTTCTTAAATCTACCAGTAGTGTACATTTCACTTCAAAAATTTAGTGATCATTGCATTACAACTTCAAAAATTTGAAACTAATTCCTTGAAGGTCCAAAAAATATGAAATGACTTGGGTTAAATGCCAATTCCTCTTTCCTTCCCATGAAAATTTACTGAAAATTGTTTCAAGGAGTTTTGCTTCCCTGGAAACGCAATCAGCTCTCAAATGGTTGCTTTAAGAGCAGTCTACCTTAAGCTTACTTTCCAATGGAACCTTCTTCCCCTTTTGGTTCAAAAGAAAGATTTACTGTAAACTAAGAAATAGTTTGGGTGACTGAAGCCAATGAGGCATTGAGACCTTGGATGCTTGCCCCAGGTTAGTCCTCTTCTGAAAAACGACAAGCCATCATATAAGGGGCCACTTGCGAAGCCCCCTTCTCATGCTTTTCTTTACATAAATAAAGGAATAAAGGATTAGAGTCTGCAATAAAGTGACTCGTGGCATCATTTCATTGGTAAGCGCACGTGACATTTGCTAACAGCAAAATTCTCCAGTTTCGAATTCTTTTTAATTTTTAATTTTTTAGTATTTTTTTTCCTTCTTTATGGCAAAGCCCACATGATTAGATTGGGCCTTCAGTATGGGCCTGACTTTCGGTGGGCGTATTTTTGTTGCCTGTTGCAATTACAGAATGCCTGGCCTTTCCGACCTYGCATGGCCGTGTATTTGTTTGGACCCTTCAACCGGGTGTTGTTTGGACCCTTTAAACCGTGTATCGCTTGAACCCTTTAACCCTTGAAGGACGGACCGGTGGCCGTGGAAATCATGCATTTTGATACCGTGTGACATTATCCCCTTTGAAAAAGCTAAATATATTCATTGGAAGTCAAAGTACTAGAAAAGATCTCCCCTTTCCACCCCTAATACCAAGGATGAATGATTGCATTTCTGTCCTACAAGGAAAGATTCTTTGCCATTCATCGAACGCAAAACGTCCTCGTTGTTGTTTAAGGGTTAAACCGTGTATCGCTTGAACCCTTTAAACTGTGTATCATTTGAACCCTTTTAATAGTAGATCAGTAAGGAAACCTGGTGCTTCGCCCGGTCAGGAACAAATGAAGGAACAAACCCCTTCCTCGTGCACTAGCACGAAGAGCCCCTGCATGCGAGCAATGTCAACATGGGAGTTGAACCAGGAACCTTGTGGATTCCAACGGACGCTCCTATCATCCATCACATCACACAAGGTAGTTTAACCCCTAAAGTCCCAAGGCCATTTTTCTATCAAAAACCATTGAAAACTGCTATTTTTGTTGCATTCACCTAAGAAAACAAAAAAAGAATTTTTCTTAAAATCTAACCATAGGATCTTGTACTTCACTTGTCTTGGATCATGTGGTAAAAATTTCATGAATTTTGACTGTATAGATTGGAAGATATTAGCATTCAAAGTTGAAAAAGAAAGCTTTTTTGAACACTGTCTTGAAATTTAAGTTGACTTTGATCGCCATCTGTCAAAACTTTTTGCACTATAGACTTTGAATTTAAATTTTTTTATGTTGAAGAATTGAGTTGAAAGTCTAGAAAAAAAAATTCAAAAAACACGCACTTGATTTTCAATCTCTAAAAAATTGTTAAGTAGAAGTAGGTCCAAGATTGAAAGAAAAACTAAATGGTTAATAGCTCTAGGATGGGATTGAAACACAATAATCCCAATGGTGAGATTGTTCTAGAAAGTAAGCTTCACCTTGTCCAACAATTTTTTTGAAAAATTGAGAAAATTGCATTCAGAAATGAATCCTATAAGTTTTTTTTTCAAAAAAATCCTTAGATTGCTCAAAAAACAAGATTGTCCATAACTTTCTCATTACTAGTCCAAATAGAATGAATCAAAGCTTCACATGTAGACAAAAATATATCATTTCAGAAAAAAAAGTTTAAAAATTTAATTTTGGATTTTTGCAAAAAGAATTTTGCTGCCGCCAAGTTCAATTCTTGGGTTTTGTGGTATAACTTTTGCTTTCAGGCACCAATTGAAATAAAAATTATATTCCCACAAAGCTAATCAAGTTTTCTATCTTATGAGAAAGTTTCAAAAAGTTTCATAAAAAATCAAGGTCAAAGGAACCTGCCTGAAATCCAAATTGTCCCCCAAGGGGACACTGGGACTTTAGGGTTTAAGGTCATTGCGGACCATCTGCAATTAGTCTTCATGAACCTTTGCATTTTGTGCTCCATTTTTGTTTTCTAAATATAAATGGATTTTCTTAGTTTCAATTTTTTGAGATTAAGGTGGGTGCACCCACTTTTGTCACAAGTTAGGTTGAGGGTAATTTGAAGGACGCATAGGTGATAATAAAAACAAGACAACCAAGAAATGCGAAGAAAAGGAAGAAATGCACAATCAATTTTTCAATTTTAGCAAATATGAGACTACAATACTGACAATAGGGGTACAAAGATTTGAAAGTAGAGTAATTAGAACAACTCATAGGTAACTTTCGAAATGAGAAGCCACATTCAAATGCTTCCCCTCCCAAGGTGTCAGAAGTGAAAGAAATGGAGTTGTTACACATTTTTGCATTATTGTGTTATTAATATTCATAAAAGCATGCAAATTGTCAAAAATCAACAAGCAATGGAAAGGCTTCTCATAGCCTTAAGTGCTTGTGTTATATGAGGATTGAAGCCTTTTTACACCAATGTAACAACATATATGTAATCAAAATCTACTAACATGTGCTTATACCTTTTAGAGGCTTATTTTAGGCTTTGATTTAAGCACAATGCTATTTTGGAGGTATCCGCTATAGATGAAATGTCTTTTATTTGTCATAACAAAATTTAAATCTTTTTTGTGATGCTTTGAAAATATAGTGAACTTTGGATTAAAAAGAGGTCACCAAAGTGAAATCAAGTAGCAAATGTGCTCAAAAAATATGAAATTGCCACCACTAGTATGTATTATAATGAAGAATATTATGAGGTAATATTTTGTAGAAACTTTTGGCATTTTGAATCTTTCTATAATTAGTAAAATCAAAAGATAGATTAAATGTCCAAAGTTCACAATACGATAAAATTTATAAAATGGAAAGAGAAATTAGACTTATATTAGCCTTATGTCAATAATTGGGTGCAATATTAAGTGATCATTGTTTTGGCTAAAACTTCATATCTTAAGCAAGAAGGTATAAATTGCCAAGATACTAACTCAAAAAACACCTCTTTCAATTTGTTTTTTCTAACATTTTGATTCCTGTGTAGAGAAGTCAACCCTACATGAAATCATTTGAAGGACACAAAACACCCTAAAAATAAATTATTGAGTTTAAAGGTTCAATGAAGAGAAATTAAGTTTTCTAGATTTAATTTGTGCATATTGTGTGCGCAAACCACGACCACATCTAAACTTTGTACTTCACCATTCATTTCCAACAAATTTGCTACTAACTTTATTTTGAAACCTATTTGACAATGAACTAAGTGGATGGTACTTGCCTTTTTATTTATTGAAAAATAACACTTATAGTATAGACTATATCTAGTATTCCCTATTTCTGAAAAAGACCCATGATTACCTTGTATTTTTCAAAGGAAACATAGGTCTTTTTCAGAAATAGAGGTAGAAAGCTTTTAGAAGGACAATGTGAGAACAATTCCCATTTATGGTTTTCTTCCTCAACATCACAACTTTCATCAAATTAACATTGATCATAGAGGGAGAAACAAAGGGGCAAATCATCTGCACAAAATAGTGAAATTAGGTTGCCTTAACAATTAGGTTGTCTTACATCAGGAAAGTTACTTTACAAGCCATGTTAATCAAAGTCAACAAAGATTTTCTTAAGTGTTTCCACATTTCTATACAAGAAGTTTCACGAATCCCCAATTACAACACTACTTAATTCAAAAGTTGAGTGCATTCTTTCACAAGACCTGTAAATTATTTATTTAGTGTCAAAATGTTGAGAAATTAGTGTGGGACAACCTAATTTCACTCTTGCTTGTTTTGATTGTGATGGATGAAATAGTAATCCATCCATTCACCAAGTCTTGGTTCACAGATGATGTATCAAAGTCTTCTTCTTCACAGCTAGCCAAGCGAGAGCAGGAAAAAGGCAGGATGCTAAATTGTGCTTGCGAAGGTGGCCCCCCCGTGCCCTACCCTAACCGAACCCCGGCCTAGCTTGCGGGACCCGGCCAAGCGCAAGCGTGCAGGACATCGATGTTACAAGACATCGACCCCGACAAAACCGAGAGAGAAGACCACCGTCGCCGTCTTGCCCAGGGCAGTGATTTTAGGGTTTATGGTGGTGAATTAGGATTTTAGGTTCTCTTTTAAACTATGAACTAATTTACATATCCCACATTGTTTATCTTACCTCCTATTACTCCATGAGTATATAAAGAGTTGTCTCTTCAATTCAAAACACAAAACACAAAGCACAAAACATAAAACACAAATCACAAAAAGTGGAAATAAGTTTTTTAAAGTTTTTTTAAAAACAACTTGTTACGGTGCAATTTAAACAAAATTAACATATTTTAGAGTTGCACGACACAAATGGACACTTAAGTGTTTTAATGTTACATAATACAAATGGACACTAGACCTCCCCTCCAAATGAAAATTTTGATAACTTTTAAAACATTTAAGTGTCCATTTGTGTTCTACATCTCTAAACTTTGAAATAAATTGAAATATGTTGAAACACTTAAGTGTCCATTTGTGTTCTTGCAACTCTAAAATATGTTAACTTTGTTTGAATCACACCACAAGTTGTTTTTCAAAAACCTTAAAAAACTTATTTTCACTTTTTGTGATTTGTGATTTGTATTTTGTGTTGTGTAGACAACTCTTTATATACTCATGGAGTGGTAGGAGGTAAGGCAAACAATGTGGGATATGTAAATTGGTTCATAGTTTAAAAGAGAACCTAAAATCCTAATCCGCCACCCTAAACCCTAAAACCGCCGCCCTGTGCAAGACGGCGGCAGTGGTCTTCTCTCGCACTTTTGTCGGAGTTGATGTCCTGTAGCATCGATGTCCTACAGGCTTGCGCTTGGTTGAGTCCCGCAGGCTAGGCCGGGATTCTAACAAGCCAAGGCACAAGGGTCCCACCTTCATAGGCACGATTTAACTTCCTACAGGAAAAAGTGTGTGCCATATAATTATATCCCTTAACCATGGCCAAGGTGAAGGGTGAACTGACCCCCTCATTGCCCCTCCTCTTACCCGTGGAGAAAACACTGGAATTCTTTTATCTGCCACGCATGACAAAATTTGCAAATTCTAAATTAATATTTGCAATGAGAGGCCCCAAATTAGTAGGGGACGTGAAGAAATACAAAATTAAAACGGCACAAAATAGGGGACAATTTTTACATTTACCTTGTGACGGGCAATGAGGGGGTCAGTTCACCCTGGCCTGATACAAGGCGAAGTACTGGAAGTGAAATTCTATCTTTGCGCTTGGGGCGATGATGCAGTTAGTCAGGTTTTACCGAGACGCGTCAATTGCTGATTGAAAACTATTTCCAACCCCCTTGCGGTGCCCGCAAGGGTGCCCCAGAATTTCTGAAAGGTTGGCCCTAGGCTCCACCCCCCTAATGGTAAATCCAAGCGTGGAATGGAATTTAAGAAAAGTAATCTAAAAATGGAATGAAACTAAAACCGTTAACCTAATCCTTTAAGGTATTAAGAAACCTAAATTTGGGACTTACTTTTCTTGATCAATTTTGAACAATGTATATGGCGATTTTTTTAATTTATTTTGATAATATTTATATTATAACTGATGCATGCAATGTTCTTCACTGAATCTCATGATATCATAAAAAATTCCATTTAGGATTGATTGAATGTTTCTTTGTTCATTATGGCTGCGTTGTTAGTACCGTTGGAAAGCCCTTGGCCAAGAAGGGTGCAACAAGGGGCTTTTCTTCGTGGTTTTTTTGACTCAAGGTGAAAAAATTTATTGGGTTTCAAGGTTTCTATAATTGAAAAATATTAGAAAATTACATTTACTTTGATTTTGGTTGTGGGAACAATAAAAGGTACACTAGCGCTTTCTACAATATGATGAATCAAAGTCCAAGGATTAAGAAATGGCCAAGGGTTGATGAAAGAGACCATAATGGAAGACMAACACATTTAGTTCCGAAGCAAGCACGATTCAAGACATGGGATTTGGAAAAGTCAGTTTTTACAGCATGAACACCTAGCTTGCAAAACGGATGGTGATGTGGCTTGTAGAACGGGGGGCATCCACTTTCCGGGCTGTAGGAAAGTGGATAGCCCCACTCTCGACTTGTTAACAAGTCCTATTAATATCAATTTTCCAACTCCTTGAGCGGTTCCATTGAGCCATCTGGCTTATCAAAAGGATATGCTCCAAAGTTTTTAGGCAAGTTGGTGGGCTGATGCATAACATTCTTAACCTTCGCTGGGGGGGTCCTTTTCAGGGTTTTTTATTTTGGCTTTTTGGTGCGAGATTGCACTAGAAAAAATAATTTGGCTAAAAGACGCCAAAAATAATGACAAAAAATTTGGATGAAATTGCCAAACAACTTCGGATTTTATAAAAAAATCGTAGATGAAATCGCTAGATTGTGGATGGAAACCATACTATACATCCAATATGTGGATGAATGTTGTAATTTGGAGCACCACTATAATATTTAATATCGCCACTATGGCACTTCGTAAAAAAATTCCACTTATTGTGCCTAGTCAGTGAGGCACTCATGCTTGAAGTCGGCTTGGCTATTGACTTCACGCACGATGTCTGCGGTCAGAGCATGGAGAGCCAGCTCACCCGGCCCAACCCATCCTAACCCGACCTCCAACAACTTACCACAGCAACCAATACCATGAAGGAGATTATAACTCTATTTCCCCCCACGTATCTAGGAGGGCATTATACCTCCAACTAGGGGGAGGAAGTTGAGCCAGTAAAGAATATTATGTGTTACGACATTATTTATCCTACACATTAGTTTGCAAGCTGGGCTCTGGCTTGAAAAATTGCCCCATTTCACAAGCCACAAGAGGTTTGGGGGGTCAGCCTCTTCAGAAGTTCATCCGTTTTGCAAGTCAGATATGGACAAGTCATCCATTTTGCAAGATGGGTGAGGATGCTCCGTTACAAAAGACACAATACTGCCGATATTTTGAGTTCAGATCGATATTATATGTGATACTTGCGTCCTGTAATGACAACAAACCTCAATAAGGTAGACTGCTCGTAAAGCGACCATTTAAGGGCTGGTCTGCTTTTTTTGTAGGTTTCCATGTAGAGCAATATTGTTAGCTCATTTTTCAGAGAAAAAAAAAAGGATGTGGAACTTAGCACAAGTGATTTCATATTTTTTCAAGCATTTTTGAATTACATATGAATTTTCAAAGATTTGAGGCATAGGCACCTATTTGTGACCATAGGTCTTCCAAAATCTGTCCACTTGCAACTTGTAAAGAGATGGAGGAAATGAAAGACAATGATTGGCTCTTACAATAGAAAATAATTTTTTCTTGATTCACTCAATGGCGAATATGGTCCATTTAACCCATTAAGGACTGGTCGACCATTTTGTGGTCAATTTGGGTCCTTTTTGGTTTGTAGAGAGAGCATGTCAACAAATTTGATGATGTGGCAAAGGGGACGGGTCTGGGGAATTGGGAAGTGAAGAGTTTAGGACAATAACTAGGCCAATCTGAGGTGGCATGTGGCCAAAGGGTTGAAAAAACCAAGACAACAGGGGCTGAAATTACACCAAGATTTGCTAAAAATTCCTACTTCACAATGCACCTTCACCAAAAAAATTAATGCTGAACCCTATATCATGTGCAACACTTCCATCCGTACGGTTAGATCTCCGATAGGCACTTGCATTCAAAAGTTTTAAAATTGCTCCCAATTGGCCATACAAAGGATTGCCCACCCCCCAAATCAACCACGGTCCTTAATGGGTTAAGGATCACCTCATTTCCATTCTACAGCTATTTATAGGGTCGGTTTCAAGGAGACGGTCGCTTTAAGAGCAGTCTACCTTACTGGTCGAAATTTAGAGTAACTTCGGTTGCTTCAAGACCTTGCCTGACAAAGGTGTTCCATGCATTAGTGAACAAAATCATGCCCTCTCTCACTGCATCCCCGACTAACATAAGTCCACACTGCTCGAGAGTCCCTCCTGAGGACGGCGTGACGCAATAATATSAGGGTTTAGGGTTTTAGAGTTTCACAATGACTCGTTTGGGATGGCTGTGGGTTCCCAATTCGAACGAAACTGAATGCGACCAGCTCTGACGGTAGAAAAGCTAACCTTCAAATCTCTTCAGCGTGACAGTAAACAACCTCTAAAACAGAGCTTCAGCAATGCACCATCCGGAGTGACATTCCCCTTGTGACTTAGATAGAATCTCTCGAAAACACCATTGATTAATTATGAAAAGAGTCACCAAAGCACACGGACACAAAGCCCCACGTCCGAGAAAAGAAACCAAGATTATGCAGTAAAGAGGCGTACCAAGCAGATTGCGGTACCTGCGAGGCTCAAACTTGGAGCTTACAACGCCGGTTCCCAATTTACATGCCCATTGAATCTCTCTCTCGCTCTCTCTCCACCATGGTTTCAGAATGGCGACATCTCGTGAACGCAAATTTCCACAATCAAAAATTTCCAAATTCGCAATGGCGACGAAGCATTCGAACGCGCACATTTAGAAAGTCAGCGGAAGCTGAAAACAGCAGAAGCAAACAGCAAACTGCAGTTTGTTACCGGGAATCGAGGGTTGTTGGTGATGAATGGAGAAGGATGTGAAGCTTGCGGCGGTCGGATGGGTGATCTATAGCATTGGATCTTCTCTGATGGCTGACAGATATACGAGAAGCACAGTTAATCTTGCCATCAGAACACGCTTAAGGATGTTCAAACAACAGTTCAATGTTGGAAAACTTGATACAGGAGTTCAATTGAGCACCAACATGAAAGGATATCCACTGCTCACCAAATGTCAGTTCTGAGGACGATGATCCACCCAGACGGCATCCATTGTAGGCTCCTGGTTGGTTGCAAATTGGCTGCATCTGAGAAGATAGACCAAGCAAATGCTTCGTCTAAGACCTTTAATAAAAGGAATCTGGGGACCTAGAAACTTGCCTGGCAGTAATCATCAATTACAACATACTCTTCAAATAACGAGGTGCCTGGTGAGATGTACGAAGGCCAATGATAAATGCACTCCCTTTTTCGGTATCATTGAGCAACTCTTCGAAATCCAAAAGTAAATCATTCGAAAGGTTGTTCTCAGCCAAGTCAAGGAACACGGAAAAAAAACAATACTGCTCATTCGAAATCATGGAAAYTGGGCGTTTCAGGGTTAAATGCAGAGAGAAACTCCAGCCAATCTTCACCTACAACAAAYACTTCATAGTTTTATCAATTAYATGTGGRAATTGAGTCTGTATTTAACGCTGGTAGTCCGMTCCCACTTGTAACAAATAGTACTTACTAAAAGCACTCAAAATCTCAAATAAGAACTTCCAATACATGAGAATTCAAACTCGAACTGGCTACACCAAAGGAAAATTCTACGTCAGAAGAAATCTAAGTGTAGAACAATTTGTTGGAAAATTTGCTGAGGCGAAGCTCCTGTGCTCTCATTCTTGCCAAGGAGTCAAACCAGAACTATCTCAAAGATGCCAACACTACCAAAATTGGTCGCTCCTACTTCAGAAGTCCAAACAGCTCATTTGAGAACGGCTTCCGTAGAATTGATGCATAATATTGAACCCTGTCAATAGTGAGATTTGTTTCTTTACTTGCCATCAGATTCCTCTTCTTCTGCATCTTCGAAACGTGAGTCTTGATGTATCAACTGGAACAAGAAAATCAAATCAATCAGTKCAAGCAAAAAATAGTACTCTACTCAAATTTGATAGTGTATTGTTAAACTAAGAAACATAGGCCTTAATTTACTTCGCTTCATGAGAAAACAATTCTGAGGGGGTAAAAATGAATGATGTCAACACTACGAAGTTCAACAGTATGCCAACACTCGTAATAAACGTACCTCTGCGAGGTCTACATTTAAATCAATGTTGTTATTCTCATGTTTAGCTCCGATGCCATTTCCCAACACTTCTTCCTCGTCAAAGATCCAATCAGCTTCACCTTCTTGTTCTGTCCACAAAGTAGATTTTGTTTTTGGGAAACAACAGTCAATCAGTGCTTATCAGATACAATGTCAGAACTTGCAGCCTAAGTCTTAAAATCGAAGACTATAAATAATGCATCTCGACAAAACTATCTTGGAATACAATATCACAAACAAGAGTCATCAAATATTCTAAAAGCCAGTTGTAGCGTTTATCGTGTCCCATGCATGAAACAGAAGATAAAATCGTAAAACCTAATACGTAGAAAGTGAATGAGAACGCAATTGAACAGGCTGGCGAAGGTTTACGTACCAACTTCTGCATCGGGGTTCAATAGAGCGCAATCGCACAACACTTGAAACAGATGATCCACTGTCGTGAAAGGTATAGAATTAAGGTGTTCCTTCGTATTAATAACGGCAAGACGAGGCAGAAATCTACGAGCACCAGATAGAGCACGAGAATAACATAGCGCTGAAAACTGCACTAGAAATACTAGACGAGCTCCACATAAAATCAATAAGCTCATTTATCGCCAGTRACAATCCGAGACTCTCTTTGCYCTCTAGATACTACGAAGCTTCAGTTYGGAAACCCACGGCGACAGMAACTAGAACACTGAAGCAGTCCTTTCAATGCACTCTTGCAGTCATGACAAAMAGAAACGTAMTTTAGTAAAACGATGACAAGAACATCAATGAGTGAACGGGAATTTGCAGGATACAGACACTGGGGTCTTTAGGAACAAGCCGCATCTCTTCAACAAGGGACAAATCGCTCACAGAGCCATTTGTTTCAGCCGGAAGGGACTCTTCTGCATCGTCATCTTCATCGAACTCATTCTCCTCCTTTCCAGTCTCAATCTGCATATGTTTCAACCCAAATATCTCTTCAACAATCCTTCTTAGAGGAAATCGTATTATTCAAAATGTTTCGGCATGAAGTAATCGAGCATCTCCCCTAAGAAAATCTCAAAGTAGAATTCTGCAGAGTTCAATCCAAATGCAAACCTGAGTGTAGATGCACGGCTCCGGATAAGCTTCAACATCTCTAGAGATAGCGTGCATAGTCAGTGCAATGAAGGTAACACCGTAGCCCTTATGCACATCCTCGTTACTAAACCAAACCAAGCGTCTGCCATTGCAACGAGCAMMGATTGTCTTAGTCGACATAATATGGCACAAAATTACATAACATAGATTAGGGATCCTTAACGGACATCCGCAATTTTAAATAAGATCGAAAGAATTGACCRAGAAATTCAGATGCAYCACATTGATTCTAATAAATCAGTAGGACGACACGACTGAAGAGACATCACACATCACCAATACCAACTCACAACTTTGATTTCACACAAAATTAAAATAATSATTACGAACCAATCATTTCACTATTCAAGGCCAGTCCAAGATGGCGCTGCAACAGAACTCCCAGAGTCACGTCCTTAGAGATTGAATAGCTGAAGGATAGAAACAGTCCACGAAAAGAAATCTGTCTAATACCTTATTCACATGAGATTATTCCCTAGAAGCTAATAAATTGTGACCCTGCTCACATATGCGTAAGAAGTTACCGATTTTGAAAGCTAGTAAGGTAGAGGCACCCAATGTCCCCACMTTCCCACCTTCCGTTTAGTGCCACCTGTGAGAAGGAAGGAGCATAGAGGGTGACAAAAGAGCCACTAAGCCTCCCAAATCCATTTTAAGCATTTTTTAATTCAAGGGTGGCCATTTAAGGGGGGAGTCTAGTGGCATAATTAATGAGGTGCCCTATGCTTCCAACTTTGAAAATTCAAAAAATATTACAGAGTGTCTAAAAATTACTAAATGACTTGGGTTGGATTTTTCTTGAGGTAGATAAAAAACGGATAAAAACGAAATTGGAGTTTGACCTTAGGAGACGGTATATCCAGAAAAAGTGTCGGTTCTGGGTGCGGCTACCTTACTGGCGACGATAACCCCTGTACGCTCAAGCAGCAGTATGTTCACGACGTTATCAAAACTAAGAAAATTATTTCCTTCAGAGGTCACCAATGGGGCTGRCAACGCTCAGAYTAAATGGAATCCTAAAACCCTAAACCCACAAGGGAAAAGGWGTATGGTAATACAGAGGACCCTAGTGTATTAATTAAAACCGAAGATCGCTACKATCAGCTTCCTAGGRAACTCCTTGTTTTACARCCAAAAATAGTAGACCCTAAGCGRGACAACCTCCTTGCACAAACCCTAATCGCTTCGCTCTGMTCCATAGGGTTTGTGATTTATGWGAATCACCAAAGAAAACCTTGACGCCAGRATCGGGGGTTTCAYCTGCAGGGGAAGCCCCTATAGTGTGCCGGGATTCCTCCATCTAGTACTCTATAGTAGAAAGTAGGTGAAAGAGTCTACGACGTGAGCCAAAATCCGAATGTTAAGAATCCAATCACTCCGGCTTTGTTTGCWTTCTTAACTACCATCATCCCGGTTACCGGTAGTCTGAAAAAATTGATAGCAAGGTAATATGCCACAGCTTCAAATTTCAAGGACAAGTGCAACACCAATCCAATAAATTTTYCACGAAACACTCGCGAATCTGTGCATATCCTGGTGAAGTACGCTATTTTGTGATCATAAAACCTACGTGTCCACGACTTGAAATTTTGTTTAAAACAGCTACGAACAGACTCTTCAAAGAAGCGGCATAACTTCACTGTGCGCACCGGRAGAAAGACCACGAAATTAAGAAAGAGGGGGAATAAAAATAAAAATGAAAAGCATTGCAACCAACCTGGTTGTCACGTAGAGGGTTCCAGGACCTTCAACATGCCCCTCCCCAAGCACAACTCCAACGTCCGGCTGAATGTGCGCAATAYTTTCGTCGTTCTCCGTGTCCACTACCGGCACCCCTGTTTCAGTCCGCTCCGTGACCAATTGCAAACCTAACGCCATCCCGCTCAATGCTCGCAATCGAAGTCTCCACTGAAAACAAAATTGTATTTCCACAATCGCGTATCAGAATCACCGCAACGTAAAAAAAAAGTAATACAAATTGCAGTGATTTATAAACACACTAGGATCCACACTCTGCAACAGCWAGTCTTGAGAATACTGGGAAGAACCTTGGACGTTAAACCCTAACAGAAATAACTATGCACTCCATTCTCAAGAACCGGATCCATATCCGGTTGGAAAGGTAGACAATATACCCATAGAGTACTCTGTTTTGGTTGATATTATGGGATCCGGATAAGATGTTCAGGGTATCACGCATTCGAGCAGTAGAACTGCCGCTTTGACGAAGGGGGGAGACAGAGGAGCAAGCTCGAGCAGCAATGGATATGGCGCTGCATTTGGCGCGACCCTGTCCGTCTCCGTCGCTACGCAGGTGATGGTCTCTCTTTGCACTGATTCTTCATTGCGCAATCCTTTATTCTTGTTCACAAACGCAATCTGAATCCCTTTTTTATTTGGCAAGTTCTTGAGGTTGTGAATGCGTAGTGTAAGCAGTGAGTTGTTGCGACTTCTCTGTATCGCGCATTTTATTCCAGCGTTTTTGAATCTCATGCTACCTCTTTCTTGCGATTAGTTCGAGCTATCTGGAGTTTTAAAGTCTGGTTGGAGCAGAGGATTTCGGGGGGTAGATGGCTTGTTTAAGGGCAGGGTGTTACTCGTGACTCCGAAGATATTAGGTGCTTTCTTTGATATGTATATATTAGATTTTGAACTGAGGTTTTGAAATATTTATCACATTACGTGGCTTAAAATCTGTCCAATTATGTTTGCCACCGCCAATTGTCTGAAATTGCGGTGAGAATGTCAATTTTTCTGTAGTGAACTCTGGAAACGTGACTTTGATATTACTTTTGAGGTGTTCTTCTCGCAATATTTCTTAAATTTCGGTCTGCTGTCATCTTGCATTCAACGTTKTCAGCTAGGACASTGTCGGGGACYGCGTTCGGTTATTAGGCRWATAYTAAGTGTAGAKGAACGRTGACAGTTCTCGTYTTCTAATAGTTTAGGATTTTCATTCCTTTCATTGCCAGAGTTYTYACCGAAGGRCTCCKTCTATCAGGAAATATCCTGTASTGATCAATCAACCTGTGMTGCATTCGTTTGCCGAATTTCTGKAGTTTGTTGTATTGATCAGTTCAATCATCGGTRGTATTTCTWMTATWYTGAATCGCTTGTTAAWCTGATACTTSAAMCCGTTCTTCAYACATTCCCTGGAAAATTTTAYGTACCAGATCCTTTTTCTTTCAATTGTATGCTACCGTGGCAAGATTTAGTTCCCTCAACTCTTGATTGTCGATTSGATTTGCTGATCTTTACACCTCGGTTGTCTCTTCATTTTGCAATGAAWGAAATATCAGACCATCTTTTCCATTGAATGTCTATAAAGATGAAGCAGACGCAAGTTCTACATATTTTTAGCTTCACTACCTCTCGTGCCTTCAGCTTGAGTTACTAATCTCATTCGYTATTTTGTTGCAGTGACAGTCTGCAATGCAGATCGTCACAGGGCAGACAGCCTGCAAAACTGCAATTTAGGTCTCTAAGGCCGCGATGTGAGAGCTGTGACACGTCTGAATCTGAGAGTGCAAATCCTGCAGATTCCCTTCAAGCATCTTCTATTTCTCGGCGACAGGCATTAGTGAAGGGACTAGTGACTGGATTTGCAGTTCCGTCGATCATCGGGCTTCGGTCTGCTTCTGCGGTACCAACGGGTATGGCTTTTTGAGCTTTTTTAGGAAACTAAAATCTATGCATATAATGGAGGGAGAAATGCATGGCAGACTAGAAACTAAAGAATAGTTTGTGCTTGTCTTCGTCCTTCTACAATGAATTCCTTTTAGTACTTTGAAAGAAAATATAATGATTTATCTTAAACCTAAACTTATTCATTTTTTGTCTTCCTACAATGAATTCCTTTTAATACTTTGAAAGAAAATATAATGATTTATCTTAAACCTGAACCTATTCATTGATTTGTCTATCAACCAGTTAAGAAGACTTATTTCAGATCGATAACGATTCTTGTAATGATTTTAAGATGTACTATCGTAAACTTTGAGCTCCTTAGATYAAGGAAATTAACTATGAAGGTCAGTATTTATTCAATTGCATTCCTTGAAGGAAASGTCTTAAGGAATTAGGTTCATTCGTGCTAATGTCTCTTGCATATCAAAATATCAGAAATAACACGGAACGTCGACAGCAGTCATGCTAGCACCGTCCGAGTAAAATTGCTTGCATAACTCAAACTTCACTCTAAATGACGTTCTGACAAGGTATGCGTGTGCACCTTGTTATCATGTGTTAATCTCTGTTATGTCTTTTGAGAAAGGAAGGCTAAAGATTATAACCCAGGAAAATACTGCTCAAGTACTCAATGGGGTTCATTTAATTTTTGGTAGATTCAGTAGCAGTTGACGGAAAGACCAGGGAAGTGCAAGCTGATGAAATCAATGCCTATACCTACTCGTATCCTGTAAGCGTCGGCAAAGGGAAAAATCTATCCTGGTAAGTGCCTTCTACTTCGCTGTTAGACTTACTCTGTCTTCAGAGATTCTTCGTGTCTAGGAGATGTGCCCTTCTGGATTGACTAGTCAGTATTGGTCCCGGTGAATACTGTATTAAAGTTATCGTTTCATCATTTTGCAGGGTGGAATCTAGAAAGCCGGAGCGGTACTCATCAGCTGCCCCTCTTTCGCGTAAGCTCTTTAACATGAATGTTTGGAGTTCGTCGCTACAGTAAAGGTCTTAGATAATACTTCTTGTTGAGGTTGCCCCTTTGATGAATGTCAATTGTGAGCAAATGTAAGCTTCCTTGGGTCCAAGACTGAAGTCACCACCGCTTGAAGATTCAAATGAATCGTGTCCCCAACTCTATGAAATGGTGTAGATATATTTTGTATGTTAATTCCGTTTTGTACCAGAAAATTGTACCAGAACTCTTGATGCTGTTGGTTAGGCGCTATAGGTCTTCAGGATTTATCTTCAAGGTATTTCTAGTATGCCTTAAAGCTGAAGTTGAACATATGTGCAGCCGATGCGCGACAAAGGATCGTTTCAGAGCGTCTTGACTTGAAAAATAACTTTGTCATATCTGTCTCGGTAGGTTACTTTGYCTCTTACATCCTTCATCAACTTTCATTTATGTRAGGCCTTCATTGTCATTAACTTTTGAAACAATTCCTCTGCTCAGATTCGAGTTTATTAGGGAAAAGACTTGACAGTGTTTACATCACTAACTAGTGTCTTTATAACACGGAAAATTTTCTTAAACAATTCTAGGATAGGTCACAGCTACAGTACCCTTTTACAGCTACTATCTATGGGTTTTCATGTTCCGGTACAAGCCGCTAATGCTGTCTAAAACGGGTTTCTGGATCTCTACGAATTATGTTGACGTGGTCATTTTTGGTCCACTTCAAAGTTGTAAATGGATGGCAACTTAGAACTTGCTCTTGGATTTATCCTTTTACGCASAACAATAACATATAAACTGTGACTTTTATTGATAGGTTGGGCCTCCAAACTCTGCATTTATAAAGACAAACGACGTCAATTCCTGGGTACCGAAAACTGTTGCACAATCCGTCCTTGCTGACAAATCAACTGCGGTCAGTTCTCACCTCACTCTCATGCATTTATTTTATAATCTCATGTGGAACAGCTAAAGAGTTTTGAATATAACCTTGCTTTTCTCTGGTTGGATTTTGAGATTACTCACATGAGTGTTTTTGCAAACCTGTATCAGCGGATGACTATGGGACAAAGAATAGCAGAGGTCTCRATTTTGGATGCTCACAAAGAGGAGGTRCAGGCTTATCCTATTCCAKATGCAATAATGCTGTGGGCCTGTCTAGCACTTGTAGGGATTTCATAATGTCCTCTGGTGCTCTGTTTTTCCCACCATCCTTAGATTCTAGCCGAGACTCTGGTGTCTTGGAACGGGAGACTCTGTTTAAATGAGCTGTCAATCGAACTCAAATTTGAAATCCTATCGAATTGTAGGTGGATGGCGTCCCGTATTTCTACTACGAGTATCTTGTTCAGAAGTCGCCAACTGGGATGGTACGAATTTGTATCTTTGCAGTATTTTCAACATAGTCTACGAAGCAGACTTTTTGCCGTTGGGTACCCCCAAGGTTTTTGTTTGATATCATGTCTGCGTTTCATCCGGGGAATRTGTGCACTGAAAGTGTGACCTGTTTATTTGTCAGGATGGTGGATTTGATGTCTATCGACATTCGGTGGCGGTGACTGCTGAAAGGGAAGGTAAGCTTTTATAATCGGTTTTCTAGTGGGTCCTCACTATCCCTCGTGGCTGATTTTTCTGTTCTTCTTCTCGAAAATTAGACTTTGTCAACCTACGACCATGGTGGTGTTTGATGTCATTTTAACTAACCATTTAAGAGGTTTGATGAATGTTTTTTCCTTGTCTGCCACTCTGCCCGTCTGTAAGCCCTTTTGAAGGAGTCAAGTAACAAATGGAAAGTTTGTGGTCATCACGCTTGAGTGCACAGGCCACAGTATTACTGATGATGTGGCGGGATTTCCTTCAGGTTACTTATACTCTTTGAACGCATCAACTCTAGATTCGAGATGGGAYATGGTGAGCTTCCATCTATCGTGTTTTCTTTCTCTTTACAGAGATTTAGAGTAGCTTTTGACTCGGTATCTTGCAATGATTGCTGTCAACATTAACTTGGTCCCATCGTATAATGAAATTAGAATCATTAAGCCATGATTGCACTTTTGCAGATGGGACCAGCGTTCAATGAAACAATTGCCTCCTTCCGAATGATTCCACCAACACAAGAGTTTGTCCCTCCATACAAAGATCCATGGCGCTTCTGGTAGGCACTAGTAGATTTGGCCCTATCACTTTCTCACTTGCCAAACCTTGATGCGTCTATGGATTCTAACGTAGGAATTATGGTATTCTAGTCAAATCGCGAGTCATCTGGCCTTAGAGTTGAGTGCATCTTACAGCAGTCGGCATAACTAGGCTTTAGACATTTGGTCAGGGGTAGGCTCTCACATTTGTTTAGAAAGAGTTACAATTTTCTCACCAATATACAATGCAATTATGAAGAAGGTACATTGATTGATAACATCTTGCTATTCTACATGAATTTTTAAATCAAAATCTCTATGAACTTGCACAGTGCTCTTTCTGGAAGTTGTTTGGAGTCTGGACTGTATAGTGCCAAGTGCCAATAGTGTTGAGAGATTTTGCTTCTTGCTATGATTCAATTTGATGATAGATGGCAATGTGGCGACTATGAATATGAAGTGCTGGACCCAATGGACCCAATGAAGAAGCTTTAGTTTCTACTCTTGGGTAAAAGGAACTAAGAAACGTATTTTTTATTTTGGTCAAATTCACGTAAAATGGCACATTGAACACAACTACAAATCTACAGTCAGTCTATTGATGGGGAGGTTCAAAGTTCGCGCTTGGAACTACAAAAGATCTTAACTCATTTTAAAATTTACGTCTAAAGTTTTAGGAACATAACATTCTTAATCTTTGTTGGGGGGGCCTTTTTTCTCCCCCGTAAGGCAGGAGCCCCCAGCATCCGAACTTACTTATCTCCATGATCTCCAGGCAACTGAACTAAACTGAAGCGAGGGGATTAGTTCTCCCCCCATCCACTTAGTGGCAGGTGGCAGTCACTGGCTCAATCACTTTATCACCCGGCTCAACCCAGCCCAACCCGGCCCCAACAAGTTACCATCAACCAATTGCAAAGGAGATATTATAACCTTGTTTCCCCCCATGTATCTAGGAGGGCATTATACCTCTAGCTGGGGGGAGGAGATACAGGCATTGAAGAATGTTATGAATCAAATGGGAACATTGAATTGGTCTTAAAGTATTTATGGGCCCCATTCAAAATTGAATACATACATATTGGACATTTTTATTGTTGAAACAAAAAACCATCAAGTTACATGAACCCAAATGTACATTAAGTTTTGCATTATCTCCATTTGGGACTCCCCGTGGGTCATGAATGGCCAACACAAGTCACCCAAAATCGCCACATATTTTCAAGACCAGTCAATGCGAGTTGAAGTTGAACAAATCTTTCAGGTAACCAATCAGGCTTTGGTGGTACATTTTGCACTCTCCAATGTACAAGCAATCTACATTTGAGGAGGTGGTCCGTTTTAGAGCCCTTTGAAATGCACTTTTCCTACAACTTTAAAAATTCATAACTAATTCCACAAAGCTGCAAAAAATATATAACGACTTGGGTTAGATGCCAATTCCAGTTGTCTTTCAAGCAAAATTTACTGAAAATTATTTCAAGCAGTTACACCTTGCCAAAATTCAGCTTCAGCCCATAGATGGGCCATTTATGGACCTCCTACCTTACTGCATGTTTCAGGGGAGTCTAATGTCATAGGTTACCTATGCTTTCAACTTTGAAATCAATAGAAACTTTGAAAATCAATAGAGTATGACTTCAGTGTCAGAAAGGTACAAAACGACTTAGGGTTGGATTTCTCTTGGGGTCGTTAATATTCTCATTTATAAAAAATTAAAATATTAAAGATATGTATTGAAACTCAGTTGTTGTGGCGCTTCTGGGTGCTCTCATCTCACCTTATACAACTTATCCAAGTCACGACTTTCAGAACGTGGAACACATGCTCGAATTGAAAAGCCTAAAACTCATACAAACTCTCAACAAAGGCTTCAAATCTAGAGTGCACATAATAAGGCACCTGCTGTAACAAATTAAATCGAAGCTAGAACAGAACCACCAAAAAACAGCAAGGAAGAGCAAGGAAAGAAGTGAAGGAACACAAGAGGGAGTATAAACAAGTCAGGACTACAGTAAAATTACATCCGAGATCAGAAACTGTTTATTTCTCTTGAGTTTAGAGCGACAGTGATATACATCTCGCAGACTATAATCACCTGGCCTCAGCGTTAACACCCAAAAATACACCAAGGCATGCAGGGACCAAAAATCGAGTTTTAACTACATATAAGCACAGCAGCTGCAGCAGCAGCAAGGGTGAACTTGCTRTAGTAAGGGAAAAATGAACTGCTTGTGTGGCCTTCGTGAAGGACTTCTTAAAAATTGTCGTGTTTGACATATTTCCTTGCGAGTACTTTTCTCTCGATCTAAAAAAACAAAGAAACAGTCCAATCCAGACAAGAGAAATCTACCGYGAAAGGAAAGATCACTTCAGTTGTTACAGAACTGCCGACTCACTTGTTGCTCCCTTTCGTGGCAGGATTCTTARGCTCACCTCACTGGCTGWGGGGTGCTGACCGGGGTGTTGAGCCTGTCGAAAATGTCCGCTTCCTGATTGCAGAAGGCAATCACAGCTTGGAAGAGCTGCGGCAACCCGGCTTGCAGGCTGTTGAGRGTGTATAACCGCGTGTCAACGTAAGCTTTTCGTTCGGCTTCCATTTCGCTGTCAAGCTTTCTCCTTGTGGCTTCCATTTTGTGCCGCTTGTCTGTAACTTCAGTGCGTTCGGAGAATTCCCTGTGCGGGACAATGTCGTAACGGCCCTCATACCGGCCGTCTGACCGGCTGTCGTACCGGCTGTTGTCATCCATGTCACTGCCAGATGTCGTCGACGGGGTCTGCGGCACAACCGGAGGGGGTAAGGTCATGCCGGGGTCTCTCATGGAAGCAGCCACCAAAGCATGCTCCCGCTTCTCCAGCTCCCGATGTAACGATTCGACGCGTTTTTTGATTCGGAGCTCTTCCCATTGTAACCTCAGCATCTCCCTCACCACCGCCGCGAAGGCGCCGATGGCTTCCAGAACCACTCGGTCGGCGAGCTGGTCTACGGAGTCCAGCCATCTGGAGCACACTGCGTAAATGGGGCTGTCTTGGATGCTGAGGAGGGGCGACCTCGGGGACCGCGACGGGGACCTGGAATCACTTCTCTCAGCCTCCTCAGCCCCGAATTGCATGAGGCTCAGTTTTAACCATGATGTTAAATTCTTCAAATAGTCTTTTTGTGAATATACAAACCTGTTCAAGCTCTCGGACCACCTGCAAATAAGGAGAGAATTCCAACCACGATCAGTGACTACTGGTTGCTCAACAAGACCTACAGACCAAGTCTTCAATTATGCTCAGTGAAATCTAACYATTCRTGTGTGAAWGAGCAGTGAAGGAACTATAGAAATCATTGGCTTCATAACCTTGTTGGTGATTGCAAAGCRAAAGGGAAGAATGGAGACGTACTTGCTGAGAGCAATTTCCAATTGTGTCGTGGAGTGGCGATGAGAGCTTGTAGTTGGTTCACAGGCGGCAGAGTTATCAAGTCTCTTCATTGCTTCTACAGCTCGCAGCTGCGCTTGGTGACAGGAAGACATATCCCTCCACATAGTACCCATCCTGCATAAATGCAACCAAGAAACACCTCAGAAATATTTACAAACACTAAAATCTAAATTCTGTTGTACACATAGTACCAGTCAATATCTCCAGAAAATAGTGGAGTTCATCTTACATGTTTCCAAGTTTRYGAATCCAAGTGGGCAAGAAACCAAWTACRATGTCACAACGCTTTAAGTAATAAGATTGAGGTGGACAAGCGAACTCACCCTTCGAGTAATTCCAAAAGCTGTGGGTACAGTTCCTCATCCCTTAGCTTCTGCACCTGCTGCGCAGCACTATCTACAGCTTGAATAGCTACCACCATCCGCGTTTGAAGAGCTTTAATATTGGCACGGGTTTTGTCAATGATAGTTTGATCCTCATTCTTAGCATCCTGATTTCTAAACAAAGCATACTTTCTCTCCAACTCAATTCGGAGTGCCTCGGCCTCCTGTTTTATAAACACCCAGACATTCCAACTCAGTCAGTGTTCCACAAACCCTGAAACTAGTAGTCCATCCTTGATCCAAAACTCACATAAAACATGCATTGAAGGACCAMGGATTCATGGTTTTGAATCGTTAATTTGATTGATCACAGCACGAAAATTTCAGAAGAGGCCAAATTATGGATCACCAGAATCAATGATTGAAAATTCAGGTCACGGCCACCATTTTCAGTCTTGACAACTGCCAATTCTCGGTTCGATTTGACCACTTCTTCTCTTTGTTCAGGCTTTGGAGGTTTCCCTCCAGGCTTTCCTGGCGTGGGCGTCTTCCCTGCATTAGCTGCTTTCGGTGGCTTCTCCYTCGCCTTGGGCGGGGTCTGTGGCGGGGTCTTGGACGGAGTCTCAGGCTCTGGTTCTGGTTTCTTCACAGCCTTATTGTCCTTCTCGTCATCCGAGTCCTGTAAGACATGAACAGGAAAAGTATCAAAATCTCTGCACTAGCAGAAGCCTACCTTTGCCTCATAAGGGAGATAGGTATACAAACGATTACGGACCTCATCCTGTCTCCAATTGTCTGCACCCTGTTAACAACAGCAACTCATCTCTTCCAATACACTCCGCTGGCCTCCAAACAGCAAGCTAGGAATAGAAATCAAGACTCTAGCGAATATTCTCAACGTGTCACTCATCTTTGAATAGTAATGAGGGATCCCTTCAATAGTGGTGTACATGACCTCCCAAAGTTTGAATGATAGCATAAGAAAAAATCATAAACTGAGTGATAATACAGATTAATCTCAAGAGAGTTCGCCTACTGTACCCGACGGGATCTCTCCAGTAAGCTCCCAATGGAAGCGTACTCCTCCATATTGGTTTTAAGTGCTGAAAGTGACGAAAACAATAGCCTAAACCCTTAATCGGTTTCTTGCGAACTGCAAGAAAAATGGTTACCTTGGGAGGTGGCCCATCATCAACATCCTCGAGGTCTGGGATATCTTCTTCCTCCAGCTCAGGAACATCCATATCCAAGTTCTTTGGTTGAATCTCCTCTAGAGGTGGCGGCCTTTCAGGAAAACTCTCTCTCGGCTGATTGACGGGAAGCTTTTCCTCTCTCCTCTGCTGCTCCGTTTCCTGGAGCCTTCTCTGCTCCACCTCTTGGACATCTTGCGCTTTTCTCTGCTCCTCATGCTTCCTCTCCTCCTGTGAAAGTCTAGCCTCAGCTTCCTGGTTGCGTCGCTGCTCCATATAGTTGAATGTGGGGGGTGAAGGTCGAAACGGATCCATGAACAAGTCCTGCCAGCTGCTCCTCACAACCGGGGGTGGAGGAGTGGGAGAGACGCTGCTTTGGGAAGAGGCACCAGTAGCTTGCAGGGGCGCAGTATATCGCCATTCATCATCCGCTTGCACAGGCGGAATCATGGGCGGTGGTGGTGGCGAGTCTGACTCCATACGGTATCCGGGCTTCGGCACGAASGAGTTCCGCGCATCTTCAAACCTGAACACCATATTCGTAATAACGATGGCATTTGAATGTCACAAGTGACGTWTRATCGAAACATAAAGTACAACGGAACAATAGTAATTGCACTTTTTGCTGTATTAATYACAAACAACACTGCACTCAGACCTCTTAAATAAGACCTCCTCTGAAATAACATTCTGGACTATTCTGCACACTTGCAACACTATCATTGACTGTAGCACATTCAATCCAAGTCTCAGTCAATAGTGTCGGACCCTAGGCAGTCAGATTAGATAGCTCCGGGAGGGGGGGGKGAAGGGTTCTGTTTTTACATCTAAAACCAAATGATTTTTGGTTGCCATTGAATGAAAAGATCACAAACGGGGTATTGCACTCACACCTCTTTATCATGACCGTCTCTAAAGTGGCATTCCAGAATATACAGCACACTTGCCACACTATCATTGACTGAAGCAAACTTCCAGTGAGAAGGCACTCAATTAGGGATATTACATACAAATTTCATGACAATGTTGGGGACCGAAGGTTATGAGACTGAAAGAGGTATGAGTGTACCTGTAGATTTGGGTTGGAATAACAGGGGGCGTGTGTTCCATTCGGTACTCTTTTACCAGAATAGGAGGAGGGGGAGGGGGCAAGAAGTCCATGCTCCTGATACTCTCAGGCGAGCTTTCAGCTCTGGCCCCTTTCAACGCCGAGCGCTTGGTTCGGGAAGGCGGGGACCTCGGAGGAGACGGAGAGWACACAGACGAGAGAGATGGGGACATGGAAGGACGAGGAGGAGGGCCCAGTGACAGACTGCTTGGTGGTGTGGTTGGCGTGTCCGGAGGATACAGTCCATTGCTACCCTCTTTACCCTCCCCCTCTGCAAATTGACGAAACGCAGCACCCACTCCCTTCAATGAAACCACGTACTGCGCATGAGAAGCTGCAAAGTGGTGACGAGATGTAACAGTCTGTTTCATCAGACGCTTCCTCTGCTTGCATCGTGCCACCCCCTCCTCATTATCAACCTTGGAGTTSGAACACCCCATCGGGATAACTCAACCACAACGAACACACAAAACTCCACTCAGATACTAAAAGTTCTTCCGGATGAAAAAATACTCGGAGTGGCGAGCTCTTGACAATCAATGGCKACAATGCTCGATACACTCTGCACATTCCAGCAGAATTGAAACCTCAGAAAACGGTACAACAGCACCAGATGCATGGTGAACATACCGAAACCTACGCTTGGCCCGCAGCTACTTAGGCAGGATGGGGAAATGAGTACACTAAAGTGTGATTTCAGAATTAAGCTGCAACAGCCAAGAAACGCTAAACCTCCAACTGTCACAATGACGGAACAAGAATACTACTACACCACATGCCCGTTCCGATTCTGACACTGRAAATTTTGAAAATTAGGCTCTGACTCGCTAGTCTGTCTTCTCGCAAAAGTGGCAATTTGGTGAGAGTTCAGGGTACTGAACCTAAAATGCAATTGAGCTACTGTGCCAAGAAGTAAGTAAACCTAGGTAACGGACGGAAGAGAAGGTATATGCATCAGGAAACGACGATAGAAAGAAACTCAAAATGACGCACCCCACTCTGCTTACACGGATCCTTCTGATGCATAGCCTCCGATCCCTACAATGCCCGATCACACCTCAGCAATGCTTGTAAGCACCAACTGCAGCATTGTGCCCTTCCAGTAAGCGATTAAACCCTCCACATTTTCCAGGTCGGGCGTCACCAYTGCAGCTGCGGWGCGGCTGCAAACATCGTGGCGGCATTGACGCCATTCACACCACAGCATTTGGAGGATGAGCAATGAGTCACTTCTTCACTCTTTCATCCCCAAAGAATCGAGCAAACCACGCTGCCATCTCTACATCGCCATCGCCCCTATTCTCAATGAGCTTCACCTTCYTGTCTTTATCTCTCTCTCTCTCAAGAACCCACTACTAGGGCTCAGCCCTACCTATTCCTACATCCAGATCACCAGACCATATTTACACACAGAAATTGATTATTGCAGAAACTGATCTCGTCAAGAACGGTCCTCGTCTCCACCGTCCACACTTCCTCCACTCCTCCAATCACACTCGTCACCACTGAACTCAATCCTCGAARCCTCACACTCTTCCACCGTTCAATCACCTCCGATGCTCCCACTCTCACAATGCTGCACCTCAAGCTCCAGAATTAACGTCCTGTTCGTCCTCCACGCACACAACCGACACTAGCCAAAAATGGGAGCTCCACCTCCGTAGAAAATAACATCACTCCCGCAGACCAGAGCGCAGCATTGGTGAAAAAGAATCAGCAATCCGACGAAAACGGAACAAGACACGAGAAAGAAACGTAAGACAGAAACCAACAAGCAATCAATCAACAATCAGAAAGCGAAGCAGCGACCGCAAGAGCCGCAACGTAGCACAGCAGGCCAGCAGCAGCCCCGCAAAGCGCAAGCCAACAATTGAACATTGCCGGGGTGGAGCCCAACGAGAGAGACGTACGGTATTCGTATCCGTAACGAAATACGTATCCGTTCTTGCTATTTTCTCCAATTTGAATGTAGACCGGTGCAGACGAACACCCGTTTCGGGACCCAGGATCGAGGACCAGGAAGCCTCGGGACACAGGCTCGGAGTACAGGCTCGGGACAAAGGCTCGGGACAGGCTCAGTTGACGGGGTCGGAGGACAGGCTCGGGAACGGGGACGGGAACAAAGACGGGGACAGGGACGGGGACGGGTAGGGTTTTTTCATGGAAAGGCCTGATCGTGCGTCGGTACCCGTGGAAAGAGAGATCTTCCAAAGGGGTAGATTTTTTAATTACCCAGTAGGGAAATGTACCCGAGGCGGTCATTCTCCAGTGATTATTACCAACTGTACTGGGTGTTGCAGGCATTGATTTTGAAGTTTGGGCCTTGGGAACTGTGAGGGCGGTTTATTGGCAGCCGCCTTTCATTCATGACAGGTGCTGTGGGGTTTAGGGCTGGCGGCCTGACAGCCTGACAGCACAGCCTGCTCCGTGATTGATTTCGACTCTGGCCATGTTTTTTTCTTGCCAAGATTCTCTGCCTGTTGGAGGGGGGGTCGTCAGACAAAATGTTATCACTTCAGTTGCCAGGGATTTTTTTTTTTTCTTGATTTTTTAAAAGAAAAACTCCCTCCCTCAATTGTCGAATTGGGTTGTTGTTTTTTTGGAAAAAAACAAATGGGCAAGCCAGCTGAAATTGCACATGGTGGGTCTTATTTTATGGGGTTGAAGCTTATAACGGGACGAAGGATGCTTCGTGGGGACAGACAAACTGATTCTGGTGGAATGTGACGAAGAAGACGAAGAAGAAAGGGAACTCCGGTCTGAAAGATAGGCGTGAAYGGAGCATAAGTTGGGAATGGTTCAACTATCTAAGTTAACCCTAGAAGAAGGGGCTGTTGGGAACAATTGGTATTAAAAAATTCAAAAGAACTCATTTGAAGTCAAAGTATTGTAGAAGATCCCCCCTTTCTACACAAAATTTTGAGGATGAATAGTTGCACTTCTGTCCTACACGGAAATATACTTTGTCTTCCATCGGAGACTAAACGTCCGCGGCGTCCTTCCTGGGTTAACCCTTGTAGGACGGACTAGTGACCGTGAAAATCATCGATTTTGATACCGTGGGAATCACTAGTTTAAAATAATCCAAAAGTACTTATTGGAAGTCCAAGTATTGTAGAAGATCTCTTTTTTCCACACAAAATTCCAAGGATGAATGGTTGCACTTGTGTCCTATACACATTGATTGTTTGTCATCCATCGGACACAAAAGGTCCACCCCGACATTCAGGGGTTAAGGGAGTTTGCTTTTAAAGTGACATTTTAAGATCTGACTCCATTTGTGGGAGAGATAAACTCCTAGGAACAATTTTTCAGTAAATTTTTGAAGGAAGAGAAAAAGAAGGGGCATCCAATCCAAGTCATTTCATATATTTTTGGACCTTTGAGGAACTAGTTACAAATTATTGAAGTTGAAGCATTGTAGTCACTAAAAGCAACCACCTCCTAAAATGTACATGATTACTACATTGAAGAGAGCAAAAATTGTTCCTCTTTGTTTAGAGGCTACTTCTAGAATAGGGATGCTTTTAGAGCACTTCACCTTAGATGGAAAATTTCATCATTCAAGCCTTTGTTAGGAGGTAGTATYCCTACAAAGAACCAACATGTTCCTTGTCTTGCAAAAATTTTAAATCCCAATACAACAGCAATGTAATTTGACCTCCCACTATAGTTGGGTGAACTATAAAGTAGGAGATTCTAAAAGCGCCCAAGCCCATAATGGCTCACTTCTTCAAATGTACATTATTTGTACATGTTTTTTTTCATATCCTTTAGCAATATACAACAATGTACATTTGAGGAGGTGGGCCATTCTAGAGCCTTGTGCCATTTACTTTTGTGACAATGCCAATGCACTCAAAAGTGGTTGTACTAGCCAACCACCACATTTGAAACACTGTTCCTTGAAAAGCCTTACATTGTTTCTATAAAATGATTCCAAAGCTTAGAGGATGTCTCTTCTTAGGATATTTAGATCCTCTTGAAGTAAAGTTTGAATGCCTTTGTTCCTTTAACACGCACACAATCTTCAATATATCATCTTCCAGATATGTTGGTTGTCAAGATCTAACAAGATGACCTTAATTCTCTATGTTTGGGCATTTGTTCTTGAAAYAAGATTCCAAGGTTTGAAGAATATAGGCAATTATAAGGAACAATTGTAATATTTACTGTATTTTGTTTGTTGACTAGGAAAAAAAATATCTTAGATAAAAATTCTAAATCAAGAAAAATACCAACCAATTGGTATAACATGAAAAGAATGTATTTCCAAAAACTCCTATCAAACAAAATACCCCTAAACGTTATGTATAAAATAGGAAAAAATAGAAAGTTCAAGATAATAGCTTTTTTCATGTTTTCATTTTCAGAAAATAGAAAAAAATTTCAAAAAAATTAAATAAAATATGACCATCATATAATTTTCAGCTTAGAAGAGTTTTTAACCCCTAATAGCCAAAGGGGTTTGGACAAAACACAAATGTGTTATAAAATATAAATTCTATAAATTTTTTGAAGTTTGCATCAAAGAAGTTTATGTGAAGCACAAAAAGTAGAAGACATCCGTAAGGTCAAAATTATAAAACTATTTTCAGATTTTCTTCAAATGAATTTTGAAGATATAACTTCAAAAATTCACCAAAAATACAATTTCTATCCTTAACACTTGAATTTTTTTTTGATTAGTCAAAATTGTGGTTTCTATTGAATTGTAAGAAAATGCATAAGATCTAGTCATAAAACATCAATTCTTTCCTCAAATAGTAAGTTTTTCAATACTAGAAAATTCTAAACACATTGTGCTATTTCTCTTATGATTTTTTTCTGACCATAGTGATTTTAGTTTTGAATGTAAATACTAAAAGACAACCCAATATTTTTACAAAAAAAGTCAAAAAAAGTCAAAAAAAAGTTTGTTTTGCCCGGAAATTTTGCCCGGGCAACGACCAAAAAATGGTCGTGTGAGCGCTTAGCGGGGTTAATTAGTTGGTTACATCTTCATAAAAAAAATTCTACAATCCATATGTTGATACAAAGATAGCTTGCTTTGAATATATATATATATGCAACATGGACAAATACAATTTTTAGAAAACCATTTGTTCATGATATCCATGAAGATGACCTTGGAGTTCAATTTCTAGCTTCAAATTTTTATTTTTTGGTACAAAATAGTACTAAAATCGTCTAAAATGGTTGTTGGGATAACATAGTGGCATCCAATCGAGGGGCTTTAAAAATAATAAAATACTTGATAATAATGAAAAAAAACAAATGTGTATAATGGTTGTATTTACACTTGTTATGGATTAAAGGAATTTTAATTATTTATTATAAATTTTCAGATGTCATTTTATTATCTTTAAGTTTCGCATTTAGAGGAGAGATAAGTATGCCTAAAATTGTTCAAACCAGTATTTGAATGTGGTTCCTATTATAAAAAGTGTCTACATTTTTGTTGAATTTTGTTAGAAGTCATGTGTTATTCTTAGTAAACGTTTTATTTGGCACTCTTTTAATAAACTGCAAATTTTCAAAGTGTTGAACATTGGTGCATCCACAACTGATTCTAGATTCTTGTGTACATTTTAGGCAAGAAAGTGATTTTAGAAGTGGATTGCAACTAGCTACAATTACSRTTGTGKGTGTTGTGACAGAATAGTAGTTGAGGACAATGAAAATCTAGTTTTTGGGCCAATACTAAGGGCCGCTTTACACCTAGAGGCCGGGCCAATTCCTCTCCAAGCCAACTGCACAAAATTTCAGCCCCTTTTGGGCTAAAGGCCGGCCCCAACTACGTATTAAAATAAGATTGTAATAGGGGCCAATTCTCCTATATGTAAAGGCCTTGAGGCCATGAAGCCAGGCTGATTCAAAAAAACATAGGAAAAAAGGAAGGAGGGGCTGAAATTTCAGGCCCGCTTTACACCTAGAGGCCAAGCCAATTCCCCTTGAGGCCAATTGCACAAAATCCAACGATTGAGATTTGCTGAAAAACATAATAATCAATGCGATCATTTTTTTTAATTGAAATTTGACAGTGGCCCCTAGGCTAAGAATTGGCCTTCCATTTTTGGTGCACCCAATTCAGTGAGCTGGGGCCATGTCAGATCATGTCTTTTGTGATTAATATATTATGACCACCAAATCGGCTCAGCCTCTAGGTGTAAAGGGGTTGGGGCTGATTTCGTACTTTTATCCAATCACAAGTCAGGATTCTTGACCTCTAGCACATGAAATTGGCCCGGCCTCTAGATGTAAAGCGGCCCTAAGAAGAAAGCCAATCGCTGTCAGAATAGATCCTGGCATTGACTATCTAGATAGCTTTATTGTTATAAAGATGGTGTAATTTGCAATCTTGACTAAAGTGACAGAGTTAAAGTGATTATTTGGGGTAACACTAGTTTACGGAAATCACAATTTTTCTAAAATGTTTGACCCTAGTCATTCTAGAGGGATTCAACTTAGATGTAGTCTAGAATATGTTTCTCACAATTTCTTTTGGGAATTAATCAAAAGAGATTATGTTATGCATCATGAATATAAATGATCACAACATTCAGTAGCTTGAAGAGAGGCCGCCTTTCCTTCTCTTTAAGCGTCATCCATCCAAATCCGGAGTAAAAAATAGGTGTCAAACTATTCATTTCTTGACCTTGTTCTCCACTTCTCCAAATTTTGGCAAGTGTATACTTAGCTACTAATGGGTGTGGAATATTCCACACCATTCCGTCCAAGGGAAGGGAGTCCCCTCTCTGCTACATAATGTTATGATCAATATGGTCCAATTTGAACAAATATTTGGAGCTATTTCAAAAATCATTTTCAAAGCATGAACAATTTTGAAGCAAGTGATAATACACCTAAATTTCAATTTTAGGTTTAGCATGTCAATTTTTACAATTGACAAAAGCTTTACATTGATTACCTCAAAGTGGTCGAAGATTTGATCATGAAAACCATTAATTTTCATCTGACATTAACCATTCAATAACATTGTATAATTTAAGTTCTTTCCTTCAGAAGAAAAAGCTTAGGCTGCAACAAATTGAATTTGTATAACAGCTATTTAAAGATAATTCATTTCATTATCCCTAAAAATCTGAGGAATTGAAAGAAAATGTAATTGAGCCCAAAAATGTACCCAAAAGACAATCAGTGATTGCAAAATCGTTGTACAGGTCATTAGGGAGTAAATTAGTAGAGGAAAAATTACTACAATACTGTAGTATTTCTACACAATAAAACTGTAATAATGTTTGTTTTGCAGTGACATTTATTTCATTTCCCTACTCATAATTTTTTCTTAGAGTACTTATAGTGACCATTCAACATATGCAAGAGATCTTAGGTAGTTACGTACGAAGTTGATTGGGGTTAGATGTTGACTACATGAAATTTTGACACATGGTATGAACATGGTATGAACATGTATCCCCTTAGTGAAAATATTATTTTTATTTTTGATTGGATGCTCTAAATCAAAAGTTATGTTGTTTTAAAAATTTCAAGCAACATGTGCAAAACTTCTCTCTTACTTTTGAAGTTCAATAAGATATGTAAGATATGTGTTCAATTGTATGATATATGATGAAAATTTTCCAAAGAATAATCATGTGTAGTGTAAAAATCTTCCTATAGGAGTTAACCCTTTAAGGTTGTGGCATCCCAAAAAGGGATGCGCCTTGGTCAACATTGATTGCAATTTTCAAAGAAACTATTTTCAAAATTTGATTTAGACTAAGAAAATGAAGCTTGGAAAGTTCTGTTTCTATTCCATTTTAAAGTTTTCAAAAACGTCAAAAATTGAAAGAGTTATTGCAATTGATAGCTCCATGTGTTAGAATCCAAATAACAAGATATGGTGTGTTTTTCATTCATATTTTCTTCTCTTGAATCCTTGGAATTTTGTTGTGAAAAGAGGAGCTCTTTTAACCCTTAAAGGACTGACCTATCACCGCGGGCGAAGGCGGGGTGCAATATGTAGTGTTTGACCGAGGGGAAAAACACTATTCACACACATGTTTAGCTTTGGATAAATTGTACAAACCAATACCTGATGCTACCCATTCAAAAATTGCGAGAAAGACATCGTGGCACAAAACACTTTCATGTAAAAATCTTTACTATCTTCATAGAATTAGGCCTACCTAAAAATATGGAAGCAATAAAAAACACTAAATTTGACTTCCCATGATGATTGACGTATGTGTGGTCACTTTTAGAAAAGAAACGGATTAAAATTAGTGAGTTTCCACTGACCAGATGAGTTTTTTTGTCATTGAAAGGACAATAAACGTCCGCGGCGTCGTTTAAGGGTTAAAGTAGTTTGACTTCCATTGAATGCTTTTGCAATATTTTAAACAATTATTCCCTTGGTAATGAAAAAGGATGATTTATAGGGTTATTTGTTTGTCCTTTAAGAGATAAGTAGTCCTTTTAAATCTATCCCCCTCRTCATTGATATTAATAGATAGATCAAGGAACATGTTATTTATTCCTTCACAAAAGACGCATTTAGAACCCAATCAGTTTACAAACCTCCTATCTTTACACCTAATTGATCATTCCTAGTCCAAGATTTCAATTTTATGTTTTGATAAACTGTTGAAGTGGCAACATACAAGAAAATGATGTATCCAAATATTTTAGTACTCACCTATATTTTGCATAGAACTCTCTTTTCATCCATATATTAGGATGAATCTCATTTAATATTGGCAATTTCATCCATGTTGTTCGAAAAATTGGAACAACTTGGCATCATCATCATCTAATTTCTTTTCAAATTTTTCCTTAATCCTTAAAGGACGGACTAGTGACTGTGGAAACCATAAATTCTGATATTGTGGGAATCACTAGTTTAAAAAAAAAATCCAACAATACTCATTGGAAGTCAAAGTACTATAGAAGATCTTCCTTCTCCACCCCTAATTTTGTGGTTGAATAGTTTCACTTTTCGTGTTGTATAATTTGATTCTCTATCATTCATTGGATGCAGAACGTCCGCTGCATCATTCAAGGGTTAAGGGTTAGTGCTCCCCAATTATTTATGGTGCTTTTAGGCATTTAAAATCTAAAAAAGAAAACCSGACTACCATTGATCAATGGGTGCCTCCCAGCGTTTGGGAATTTTTTGAGATTTACTAGCTATTTTCCTTCAATTTCCAAATTGAACCGGTTTTTCAAGTATCAAGTCCGGTTATTTTCTCTATTTTTAACTCAAAATCAAAATTATATAGATTTTTCACCGATTTTTTGCCAATGTTTTTGAATTGCAAGCAGGTTTTTTCCCAATCCCTCCAGCTAACTTTGAACTAGCTGGTTCTTCCCGGACATTGGTGCCCCCATCCTTCATTTCTACAGTAACTTGAAAGTCATTCATTGGACACTTTTTTTTCTTTTTTTTTTCTTTCTGTTTTTTTGTCTTCCTCCACATCATTACATTCTCCTACAGGGTTTACGAACCAGTGAAAACCCCCGTCCGTTTGACCTTTTGTTCAGATTGTGAAGTACGGTACAGGAGCCTTGCTCAGTTTTTTTTTCTGAGCAAAAGTGGTATGAAGGAATGACACCTCAGTCTGCAAATTTCGCCGTGGCCAGCCATACTGAAGTGCACATCATCACACACACATCTGTACAGGAAAGGGAACGTACAGTACTGAATCTGTTCGCGCTCGAGGCGAGGCCAGGCGAGAGGGGATCCAGTGAGCCTAGAATTCCCCCGTGATGATGAAGCTCAGCCAGACAGTCCCAAGGGACGGACCCGGTGATCTGACCCCCCCATTGCCCCCTTCAGAAGGTAAATGTAAAAATTGCCCCCTATTTTGTTCCGCGTCAATTTTGTATTTCTTCACTTCCCCTATTTGATTCGGGGCCTCTGATTGTAAAAATGAATTCAGAATTTGCAAATTTTGTTGTATGTGGTAGATAAAAGAATTTAAATGTTTTCTTCAGGGGTAAAAAAAGGGGCAATGAGGGGGGCAATTCCCCCTCGCCCCCAAGGGATGGCCTTGGTGATCTGACCCACCACCTTGCTCGTCCCCATAGGGGGAAACTTTGAATTAAAAAAAAAAATCACACATGATGAAATTTGCGAATTTAGAATTCATGTTAGCAATGAGAGGACTGAAATTAGCTAGGAGGTGTGTGTAGAAGGTAAACTAATCAAGCACAAAATAGGGGGCTTTCTTTTTGACACTGACTCTTCCTTGAAATGACTTGGAGGGGCCGAATGAAGGGGCCAATTCACCCTAGCCATCCTTTTTGGTTGTCCCTAACGGAAAATTCTATCATTTCAAAAAAAATTCACGCATGATGAAATTTGCAAATTCTCAATTCACATTTGCAATCAAGGACTCCAAACAAACTAAGGGAGAAGCACCCAATGGCGTCCATGTACCCAATAGCGTCCCTTTCTAGGTGAGGCATTCATACTAGAACATAAATGTAGCCGGACTATACCGGACTACCATTGATCAATGGGTGCCTCCCAGCGTTTGGGAATTTTTTGAGATTTACTAGCTATTTTCCTTCAATTTCCAAATTGAACCGGTTTTTCAAGTATCAAGTCCGGTTATTTTCTCTATTTTTAACTCAAAATCAAAATTATATAGATTTTTCACCGATTTTTTGCCAATGTTTTTGAATTGCAAGCAGGTTTTTTCCCAATCCCTCCAGCTAACTTTGAACTAGCTGGTTCTTCCCGGACATTGGTGCCCCCATCCTTCATTTCTACAGTAACTTGAAAGTCATTCATTGGACACTTTTTTTTCTTTTTTTTTTCTTTCTGTTTTTTTGTCTTCCTCCACATCATTACATTCTCCTACAGGGTTTACGAACCAGTGAAAACCCCCGTCCGTTTGACCTTTTGTTCAGATTGTGAAGTACGGTACAGGAGCCTTGCTCAGTTTTTTTTTCTGAGCAAAAGTGGTATGAAGGAATGACACCTCAGTCTGCAAATTTCGCCGTGGCCAGCCATACTGAAGTGCACATCATCACACACACATCTGTACAGGAAAGGGAACGTACAGTACTGAATCTGTTCGCGCTCGAGGCGAGGCCAGGCGAGAGGGGATCCAGTGAGCCTAGAATTCCCCCGTGATGATGAAGCTCAGCCAGACAGTCCCAAGGGACGGACCCGGTGATCTGACCCCCCCATTGCCCCCTTCAGAAGGTAAATGTAAAAATTGCCCCCTATTTTGTTCCGCGTCAATTTTGTATTTCTTCACTTCCCCTATTTGATTCGGGGCCTCTGATTGTAAAAATGAATTCAGAATTTGCAAATTTTGTTGTATGTGGTAGATAAAAGAATTTAAATGTTTTCTTCAGGGGTAAAAAAAGGGGCAATGAGGGGGGCAATTCCCCCTCGCCCCCAAGGGATGGCCTTGGTGATCTGACCCACCACCTTGCTCGTCCCCATAGGGGGAAACTTTGAATTAAAAAAAAAAATCACACATGATGAAATTTGCGAATTTAGAATTCATGTTAGCAATGAGAGGACTGAAATTAGCTAGGAGGTGTGTGTAGAAGGTAAACTAATCAAGCACAAAATAGGGGGCTTTCTTTTTGACACTGACTCTTCCTTGAAATGACTTGGAGGGGCCGAATGAAGGGGCCAATTCACCCTAGCCATCCTTTTTGGTTGTCCCTAACGGAAAATTCTATCATTTCAAAAAAAATTCACGCATGATGAAATTTGCAAATTCTCAATTCACATTTGCAATCAAGGACTCCAAACAAACTAAGGGAGAAGCACCCAATGGCGTCCATGTACCCAATAGCGTCCCTTTCTAGGTGAGGCATTCATACTAGAACATAAATGTAGCCGGACTATAGACTGCTTATTATTTTAGGTCAAAGAAATAAGCCATGTACCGCCTACGTACATTTATAGCTTGAAATGATTATGTCTTGCAGATTGGGACAGCATTGGGTAAAAGGACGCCATTAGGTGCCTCTCCCTTATGGAGGTGTAAGAAAGAGATGATTTAATCAAACACAAAATAGGAGGGACCCATGGAATGACTTGGGTGGGACAAGCAAGGGCGGGGAGAATTGGCCCCCTCATTTAGCCCCTCCAAGTCATTCCAAGGATGCAAGTTGAAAAGAAGTCCCCTATTTTAGTTATGATTGATTTATCTTGTACCTCCTTAACTAATTTGGGCCTTTGATTGCCAATATGAATTCAATATTTTATCATGCATGAATTTCTTTTTTTAAATTCAGCATTTTCACAAGGGGCCAAGCGAGGGTCGTGGAGAACTGCCCCCCTCACTCGGCCCCTCCAAGTCATTCCAAGGGTGCAAGTATAATAAAATAAAAAGCCCTCTCTCTCTCTATATTTTGTGCTTGATTACTTCACCTTGCACTCTTCTCACGGATAATTCGGGTAATTTGGGGCCTCTGATTGCAAATATGAATTCAAAATTTGCAAATTTTATCATGCATGGAAAATTAAAAAATTCAGCATTATCGCAAGGGAGGGGCCGAGCGAGGGGGTTATCTGTCAGTTCACCCTGTCCACGAGCAGCGAGGGGGTCAATTGAGTTCAGTTCAGTTCACCTGGCGGGATGACCGGGGTCCCAGTTCCCCAAGTTCAAACACATGGAAAAGAAAAAACTGGGGTTCAGTTGTGTCTGACTGCCTGCCTGTTGCAGAGCTTAGCAAAAGCTTACCTGGGCCATAGGCCATAGCTGAACTTAAGTTAACGTTGGATGCCTTCACTTGGTCCAATGTCATTCCCTTCCCTTTCCTTGTCCAGGCTGGCCCATGAGCTTCCCCAGAAAATTATTCTGTACTAACTGGGGTTCTGATTATAATAAGTTAACCCTGTAAGGACACGGACACGGCTCTCCATGACCAAGGTAGCCACCAAAATTCTCTGATGTTTGGACCAATAGGTGCATTATCTACCTATTTTTATTCCCTCATTCCCACTAAAAGCTTCCTAATCAAGTTGATTTATAGTCTTTGTAGGAAGAATTTGGGAAGCTTTCGATAGGACTGAGGGAGTAATAGAGGACAGTAGGCCCGCGCACATGAGGTTTACGGCGCCCGTGCAACGTCGTATGTGAGGGCCCGAGAAGGCGGGTTTGCTCCCTTTCTGCCCTCACGCGCAGAGCTCACAAAAACTGCTACGTCCAGCCCTCACCGATTGTTTACTAGGGTTTTTATCTGCAAGGAAAAAAGACCTCCTCCTCCTTCTCTTGCGGCATCAAGTCTCTTCTTCTCTCCTGCACCTCTACACTGCGGTAGAAAGCTTGTTTGAGAGGGGTCCAATGTTTTTACTGTAGCGGGTCTGAAAATAGTGCCTCCAGCAATTTCTGCAAAGAGGCAAAGCAGTTCCGAGTGGAGGCCCGCGCACTCACGTACGACGTCAAACCCAGGCCTCACCGGGCCTCATGTGCGCAACTCTAGTGAAGTCATCCATGGGAGCACTCTATCCCTTACAGGGTTAAAACACTCCCCAAAGAAACGGCCTGAATGAGTTGCCAACATGGGGTTTGGTACACTAAAAAGTATATTTAGTGTTGGATTACATTTAGTGTACTTACCATCCTACTCCACACAACACTAAATCTGAACTTTGCGGGAATTAGTATAATGTTAGACTTCAATGTGCCACCTCGAGCTTTTCTTCCTTTTCGTAAACCTCTTCAGATTTCAGATTTACCTTCTTAGATTTTAGATTTTAGATTTCCTTCTCTTCCTTTAATATGTTTTAACACTAAATATAAACCTCTTCAGATTTCAGATTTATCATAGAGTACATTTCGTGTTAGAAATTAGATTTAATGTTACTTACTTTAGTACGGTTAATGATATTTATTGTCAAGGTTTGCAAATAATGTTGCTAACACTAAGGGAGAAGCACCCAATGGCGTCCTTATATATATATATATATATATATATATATATATATATGTGGAAAGCTTTAGATCATTGCATTTTGATTATAAGATGAAAGTTACGAGGAATTTTAGTTTGTAGGTAGTTATAGAATCTTTATTTTGAATTGAAATAAACTTTGAAGTCCATTATTCAACTTGAATTTTAATATTTTTGAAATAAATAGAAGAATTGGATGTAGATTGTTTATTACAACATTACTACCATTGGAATTGAAATTTTTAAATTCCATAACTAAATTCTTCGGAATTTCATTGAACTCTATTACTTCCTATTTACTATTTTTTTTCAAGCATCAATATTAAATATTTTGTTGGAAGTTTTTTATATATATTCCCGACTTACTTCTTGAACATGTTATGTAGTGTTTCAAACTGTAGGACGTACAAATTTTTATTTAATTATTTTGAAAGATGAAACCTACCCATTTGGAAAGAGTTGAAAATTACTTTTTTTTAATCCAAGCATCATGAGCTTGCAATTGCTAAGCTGTGTTTCTTTTTCTCAAATTTTGGGAAGGTATACACTAACAAGCTAACTATAAGATACTATGTTTGGTTTATTAATGAACAAATACAGATGAAGATTTTAGCGTTGCTTTGGGCTTGAATACTTTGAAGCAATTTTGGTCTAAAAAAATCAAATTACTTTAGGAGTTAACTTAGGAAATAATTTAATGGAACTATTAAGGACAATTCCAATGAAAGTCTACTTATTAGGAATGGGTATTAGAATGATTTTCACCCCAAATGTCATTTACATCGTATAAGATTGTTTTTTGCAGGCATTATTTAGATGAGATTTGAGGGTAAGGAAGGGCCATTTCAAGGTTGTTCCCCTTGTTGTCCAAAAACTGAAGAGCAATCCATTGTTGCTATAAATTTTGATTAAAAAAGATCTATTTTTTTAAAGAATAAAAAATAAATAAAAATGATTTAAACACTATTTTTTTCAAATAAATATTGAAAAATATTTTACAAATTAGTTAATTAGTATTATTTGTCATGGTAGTGTCTTAACTATGTTAGACTGCTGATGTGGTGCACTTCCCACATTCTTGGAACTTGAAGTCTTCTAATGCCTTCAAATCCCTCATGATGGATGTATTAGTTTTTGCAAGAATTACGATTGACCTTGTAAATAGAGAAGCCCATACACCTCTAATGCACAAGGCAATAGATGCTCTGTACACTTGCAATTGCAAATTTCTAGTAATAGGATTGTCTTAGTCAAGTTCCATGACATTTAAATTAAAAAACTATGTGACTTGGGTGGAGCACTCGGTGCATCTTAAAAATGATGCGTGGCATAATATAAATAGGATTTTATTCATTTGAGATAAATTTATATAGGATTTACAATAAATTAGGAAACATTCAAATTCACAAATGCATTTCAATTAACATACGTAGCCTACAAATTTGGGCCATTAAACTTTTGTATATATAATTTTGGGAATGAAGATTTGGATCCTATCTGTTGTATATAACCCATGGGTTTGAGCTGGGTTGGATGAAAAATTGGGCCAATCCGTAGGTTTCTGTGGATGAAGGTGGAAGTAAGAGCTAGGGTTCTATACTTGCCTATTTTGTTGAGTGCCATTTCCAGGCGTCCTCCCTTGCATTCTTCAGATTTTTGATGTGTTTGCACATTGGTATGCACTCGTAAGAAACACACTCAGTCTTATTTGTTTTGTCCATTTCTTATTTTGAAAAGTTTGCTAAAATTGAAATATATCAGATTTGTACATGATTAGTGACTTTGGAATGTTTCTTGGAACTAAGATACAACAACCATTGCATGCTATTTGTGATTGTACAACATGTAAGGTAGGAGGCTCTAAAACCGCTCATTTAAGGTTTGGTCCGCCTTTTTCATGTATTTTTTTTTTAAGGAAATATTTTTAGCTTATTTTTCAAAGAAAGAAAAATAGATTCTAATTGTAACACAAGTTATTTTCTATTTTTGAAGCGTTTTCGAATTACTTATGAATTTTCAAACAAGATAAGTCATAGGTCCCTATGTATGACCCTAGGCCTTCCATTGACTATTCACTTGCAAGTTCTTGAAAGAAATGGGAAAAGCAAAGAGAATGATTGGCTCTTGCACTAAATAAATTATTTTTTATTGATCCACTCAATGACTCTAGAAGGTCCATTTAAAGACCGTCTCACGTCCATTTCATGTGAGTCTATATTTGTTGTTCAAAATGCCCTCTTACTTTCCCAGCCTCCTACCTTACGAGTTCTTAATTAGTAGTATGTGATTTTCATTTCATTTAATATTTTTTTTTTCAAACAACTTTGGTTATCAGTATTTTTTTGATTTTGAATGTTTACTCTGATGAAGGATATTGGCATCTAGGTTTGCTTTTTAAAATTGCGCAACAATTGCACCGAGTGGAACCTTCAACTATAAACCCTATAGTAGAACTTCATTGAATGTGTTGGTTTTTCATTTGCATTGTCTTTCTCTAGATTTTTGGAATTTTCATTTGAACTAATGGAATGTGTTTTTCCTTTCTATGAAGTTGTCATTTTCTTTCCAATTGTGATTTGTGAAGTATTGGTGCTAGAGCTGCGCAATGATTCATGAAGGATTGGAGCTAGAATTGTACAGCCCTTGTATCTAGTGGGTGATAGGTGCGGGCTCAAATTGATAGTTTCTTTTGTTAGTACACTAGAACCTCCCTTACTCACTAGGTCTTGGACCGGTCTAACATATTGGTTTACAAAGGTTTATTGGCTACGAGAGGGTCAGATTTAGTCAAAACCTTTGTAATGTGGCCCAATCTGGGATTGATCCACCAACATTGGCTTTTAGAGGAGTGACTCAGAGAGGTTCTATTGTACATCTATAGCATCATTTGTGTGGTAGCGCACATTGTACTAATACTTATAGAGAAAGATAATGACAAGTCCAAAAGACAATGTACAATAGAACCTCTCTAAGTTGCTCTTCTATAAGCCAATAAACATCTATAACATTATTCGGCCACATTACAAAGGTTGTGACTAGTTTTGAACCTCTCTTAGCCAATAAACTTTTGTAAACCAATAGATATGTGCAACACTTTTACCGAGCAAACTTAGGGATTTGACAATTGCAGTGTTTTCAACTCGTGAAGGTACTTATTTTTTCTTGTAAACTGTGTCTAAATCATCTCTAGAGTATCCACCCTAAATTGTAAGAGCATCCCTACCGCACACTACTAAAGGCGCAAACTCAGGGATTGGCTGGGATTGGCTGGGCCCGGCCCCATTTATTTCCCCCATGGCACACATGGCGAAGCTAAAAAGTTGGCCGTCTGTGGCCAATTGTAGAGACCAGATGGCCAAATGGGAAGTCTTGCCCATGCCTCGGTATGGGTTGATTTTGTCCTTTTCACATATTTCGAGGTACTTTGGAGACATTTATTGCTTCTCCATTCTTTGTGTGGGTGAGGTGGCACTCTTGGAGGCCGTGTTGACTTGCTTACCGTGTGTTGAGGCGGAGTTGCGATGGCCGGTGCTGCCAAAAAGGAAGGCCCGGCTCACTCATTGGACACACCAAGTGAGGCCGGCCTGCCCCTTTCGGCCGAGTGCGCAGTGGGGATGCTCTAAATCCTACCAAGTTAAATCCTACCAAGTGATGGTTTTCAAAGTTGTTTGCTCTTGGAATTGTCAAAAACACCATATGCAATTTTTTCGTAAGGTAGGAGGCTCGAACTCGGATTGGGCATTTTGAATGGAACATGGCTCAAAGGTACATTCTGCTTTCTTCAATTGATCAAAATGTACCAACGGTGTGCATTTCAGGGGGTGGTCGCTTTTAAGGCCCTATGGTGTTTTGACTTCAAAATTTCATAACTAATTCCATGAAGCTTCAAAAAATATGAAACGACTTCAACTAGATGTCAGTTATCCTTGTCTTTCAAGGAAAATTTATTGAAAAATATTTCAAGGTGTATCACCTCCCTAAAATTCAGTTCCGGTCCTTAGATGGTCCACTTATGGACCTCCTACCTTACATGTGTAGGGTTGGTTTTAAATTTGTAGACTTTGGTTCCTGTTGTCTTTGAACCCTGAACACAAACATCAATGTTTTTATTAACATGTTTATGTAAACCTGGAAGTTTTAATGTTTGCTGTCTTTAAATCCTAAACACAAACATTAATGTGTATTTCAATATGTTTACAGTATATAACCTGGAAGTTTTAATGTCTTTCTTAATTAATTTTGTACCCTACCCTCAAGTTTTGTTGTAGTGCGTGCAGATTGAAAATGGCAAAGTAGAGGGTTGCACGCATGGAAACCCAATGTAGAAATCTCCATGGACTCTATGACAGCAATATCGTSTTGTTGCAGTGATGTACATTTTGACGTATATTTGTGTTTGTAACACATTTGCTTTGTGATATGAGGTAGAAGCACCCATTACCTCTAATTTAAGCAATTTCATTAGTTGGAAGCCTGTTTTCCTGAAAAAGAATATTTTTGCAGTACTGGGAACTGAAAATCATGAATTTTCAAAAAAACAATTTTTTTTTGGATAAGGCATCTATTTTCTATGAATTTTCAAAGTTAGACTCACTAGAGCACCTAAATTTGCAGTCCTAGTAACTTTACCTCAATTCTCACACCAAAATCTTAAAAAATCAAAGCCCACCAATGACGGGATGATTCCAAGGTACTTTTGAGGACATTTTTTTTTTGAAACATATGAGGGTTGTAGCGATACAAACGACTAATGAAGATTGCTGCTAGGACTAACATGACACAACCATGGCAACTGGATTTTTGCCAGAATTATACACCGCGAGCATCCCCGTCAAGACACAAAAAGATGGTTCCAAGGTACTTTTGAGGACATTTTTTTTTTTTTGGAAACATATGAGGATACAACCATGGCAACTGGATTTTTTCCGGAATTATATACCGCGAGTATCCCCGTCAAGACACAAAAAGATGGTTCCAAGGTACTTTCGAGGACATTTTTTTTCTTTTTTTAGAAACATATGAGGGTCGCAGCGATACAAACGACCAATGAAGATTGCTGCTAGGACTAACACGACATAACCATGGCAACTGGATTTTTGCCGGAATTACACACCGCGAGCATCCTCGTCAAGACACAAAAAAGAGGAACACAAACAAGACCACCATAAGAGCACTATCAGCTTGGGGAATTGAACCACGACACAACCATGGCAATTGGATTTTTGCCGGAATTACACACCCCGAGCATCCCCGTCAAGACACAAAAAGGAGGAACACAAACAAGACCACCATGAGAGCACTATCAGCATGGGGAATTGAACCAACAACCTCGTGGATGCACTTAGAGGTTCCTACCACTTGAGCCATCACCCCGGGTAGTTTAGGGTCATTTCGGACTATTTTGAGGATATTTTCAAGGGAACTCTAATCTTGAACAATGGATACACTGAAAAAGAATGGCTGCTCCTACCTTAACCCTTGAACGTCAAGGCGGATGTTCTCCGTCCAATTAATGACAGAGAATCATATTGTACATCATAGAATCGCAACTATTCATCCACGAATTTAGGGGTGGAATGGGAAGATCTTCTATAGTACTTTGACTTCCAATGAATACTTTTGTTTTTTTTAAACTAGCGATTCCCACGATATAAAAATTTATGATTTCCACGATCACCAGTCCATCCTTTAAGGGTTTACTTGAGTACTTGCTTGTAGTAACTTGTGTTCTTGAACACATATGCTAAATGACAATTCTATGCAAACACAATTTTTGTTGTTCACTAACTGTGTTCCTGACTGCTTTGTGTTGTTTTGCTTTGTTATTTCATATTTGTTAACATAGGAGGTCCATAAAGCTGAAACAAAATTTGAGGAGGTCCATTTAAGAGCTGAAATTGAATTTGGGGAGGTGGAAGTTTTTGAAATATTTGTCTGTTAATTTCCTTGAAAGACAAATGGAATGTACATGTAATCCCAAGTTGTTTCATATTTTTTTGGGCTATGTGGAATTAGTTATGAATTTTTGAAGTTGAAATGGCATAAGGCTCTAAAATCGTTGAGCTCCTGAAATACAAATTATTTATACATTGTTGTTACAAAGATACAACATGTATAAATAGTGTGAATTTGAAGAGGTGGACAATTTTAGAGCCTAAACACTTTGAGGACTTTATACCTTATGTGTTATTTGAACTATAAGATGCTCTCCATTTTTATATGCATTTGACATTGTTGATCACACACTGCTTGAAAACGCATGAAAATAGGTTGTACTTTCATACATTTTTCCTATGTATTTTTTTTCCTTACACTTTTGCTTTCACCTTGCTTTTCAATTTACTTTTTTGTATTACAAAGAATGTAGACTTTCTAAAATTATATTAACATGGGCAATATAAATAACAATAGAGTGCCATAATATAGGTCATTTTGCCAAAATAAGTGATTATATTGACCCTTTTATTTTTGCCTTGAAGGTAAATAGACCCCTAAAAAAGATCCCATTGCCACAAATGGTACACAAATCTGCCACAGAGAACTATGTGAAGTCTAGGTTTGAACCTAAAACCATGCCTCTCGGGCAAGTTTGTCCTTTACGGTTGGATTGAAGAAGCTTGAAGACATGTGTTATATCATATAATATCCTATAATCTTATCTCGACTTCCTTCAAGATCTCATGGTTTGAAGGCTATTTCTTCCTAAGATATTTAGGATTTATTAAAGTAGACTTTAAATGCAAGCACAATCCCCGCCATTTGAGCCACCATTTAATCTCCACGGCAGCTTGAGTGTTAAGATCCAACACCGATTTTTTTGCAGAGCGTTAAATCGTGCCAAAGAACTGGGCCCTGCAGGCCAGATTTACCGCTGGGAAAAACGCAAGAATGTTTTATTTTTTGCAAAAATTTCTTTTTGCAATTTCTGAATTCATATTTTGCAATCAGAGACCCCAAATTAGCTAGGGGGGGCTAGAGAACATACCCTAGTGACGGCTCAATCTAGGGGGCTTTTATTTACTTTTACCCTTTTACCCTTTTACCCTCAAACATTACCCTGCGGGTAATAGTTTTGTTGGCACGATTTAACACTCTGCGATTTTTTTCTTCTGAAGTTCTGACTTGGTTTCGAGAGAAGGATCCCAAGGCTTGAAAGATACTCCTCACTGGGAAATCTAGTCTGTTGAAGTAGACTTTGAATGTCAATGTCTCTATTAGATGCCACTCTGGCTTTACCATCTCATCCCAAAGGTATATGGGCTGTCAAGATTAAACAAAATGACCTCACTTTTCTCTCTTTTGGCATTGTTCAAAACAAGATTCGAGGGTTTGAAGAATTTAGGCAACTACAAAAAAAACATTTGATACTCTATTTGTTGTGTTTTGTTTGTTGACCAGAAAAAAAGTCTTTTGAAATATAAATTTTATATAAATTTTTTTTTGAAAATTAGAATAACACTGAAAAAGATGTATTTCCAAAAATTTAGGTCGAAAAAATATTCTCTAAACATTATGATCAAAATAGAAAAACTAAAAATCTCAAGATAATAGATATTTTCATGTTTTCATTTTTAGAAAATGGAAAAGCTTTCAAAAAAATATAATAAATATACCATTGTTTTCAATCTAAAGGAGCTTATAATCAACTAGTTACATCTTGAAAAACAAATTCTACAATCCATGTGTTGATACAAAGATAACATGTTTGAATTAAATGAGTAACGTGGAGGAATACAATTTCTCAAAAACCATTTGTTCAAGACATGGTATCTTTGAAGATGACCTCAGATTCCTATTTCTAGCTTTAAATTTGTATTTTTAGGTACAAAATAGCACCACAATCTTTTAAAATGTTTTATATTTTAGAGGGTGACATATCGACATCCAATTGGGGTTCTTTTAAAAAATTAAATATGAAAAAACATATAATGTGTATAATGGCCTTACTACCTTAGATGTAAATTTGGGATCCAAATGAATTTTAAAACAAAATTTTATGGACAAAATTAAGCAAAAAAACTCATTTTTGTATATGAGTGATATAAATAGTGAAAGTGTTTCTTGAAATTACCTTTATATGGAGGTTGCTAAATTTATCTTTGAATAGTTCTATCCCTACGACGCACAATCCTCATCATCTCATCTGTACGGCAAATTAGGTGTCAAAATTCAACTGCGTGCTTTTACAAACATCTTTAGTCATTGTTTCCAAAAATTAAATCCTAGTAGGGCTTGAACAATATCCTTTTTGTATATATACATATTGTATGTTGAATTAAACCTTTGATAACCTTGGCCTTGAGATGCGCACACCATTTCATCTTCAAGGTGGATTGGTGTCAAGATCCAACATTTTATTTCTCTCTCTTTTGACATTGTTTCAAAATTAAAAAAATTTAGTTTTTGAGGGTGGTGTTTGAAAGGATAAAAAGGCCCCCCCTTAGCTTGGATTAATAATATGAGTAAAAATGTTATGCTATAGAAGAAGAAAAAATGATCTACATAAGCCAATTAAATAGGTATGTTAAAAGGATTTTAACTATTTATTATAAATTGTCGAATGTCATTTTATTATCCTTCTAGGTTGTAGAGAGGAGATAATTTGGCTTAAAATTGTCCAAATGAATATTTCAATGTGGTTCCTAAGTATTATTAAGGTGTCTACATTTTTGTTGAATTTTGTTTGAATACAAAAAGTCTTGAGTCCATTACGGGCATCATAAACCATAGTCTTTGTTAAAAAAAATTCACTAAACTAAAAAATGAGTCATATTGTTCTAATATGTAAAACGAATGCATTGTCCATTTCAACAAATATTTCAAAGGGAAGGGCATTAAGATGTAACTATGATTCATGTTGCAACCTATATTTTTCTATAGCCGCTAATGCTATTCCATACTCTCAATTCCAAAAAAATATTCAATTATTGTGAGAACCAACATCATTTGCACATTTGTCAAATTGAGAATATTTTGAAATTCTATAAATTTCAACTTCCTTCATATATCGGGTACAACAATCGAAAATGATGTATACCAACATGCTAAGGCACAATTTTTTTTGGATGCCTAAGATAAATTAACAAAATATAAAGTAATGCCAAATTTTGGTGGTCAAAATTGAGTTTCAAACATGGTTTAACTTAGAAATTAATTTTCTTTCAAATCACAACTATATTTTTCTTCAAATTTCCACAGTAACTAGTTATGTGTAACTACAACTTCTGTATGTTTTTTTTTTTACTTTGCTCATTGATGCTTATGGTATGGTTGTTTCAATGCAAAAGTTTCAAACCCATATTCAATTAAAGAAAGTCACTGTAAGTTGGAAGAGTTGCCATTCGAGCACTTTCCTAAACGATCAGCTAAAGGTGAGCTCTCACTATAGCGCACCTTGCCATTTTTCATTTTGGAGATCTGGATTTTGACATTTGTTGCTGTTCATTGAAAATGATCTATGATCTATTTTTAGTGGCAAAGTCAACTCCACGTTTTGTCCTTTGTGATTTCTTTCATTCACCCCGTGTTTGGTCGCCATCAGTTTCGGCAATGAAAGCGACAAGGTTCACAATAGTGTCTCGGCAATGAAAGCAACAAGGTTCACAGTAGTGTCTGCTTCAAAGTAGAAGAGGGTTCAAAACACTCTATCAAACCAATAACACTGCCTCTAATAACACTCAAATCCTCTCTAACAACACTACCTTGCAATTGAGGAACAAATTATATTGGTATGTTCACACTTGGTGTTAGGGGTGATGTTTGTAATGTGAATCTATTCTAGAAATAGGTCAAAAATTTATTCCTATGACTTTAGTCACAACACTCTTTAACACCAAGTGCGAACATACCTTTTTAATGCAACACTCGCCTGTATTGACAACCTTCATGTTGTGCACACAGCAGGACAGATCTTCAGGAAATGTGCAATTATAGAGTGTCAGTAGAGAGGGTTCAGTGAAATCCTGAAATTTATGTGAAACTTTTGAACAATGGTGATGACAACATAGTCATCATCTCAAGCCATATCATGAGCAAGCAAATGACATTCATGGCGTCTTGTTGCATTCGGCTCCACTCCTTCCATCCATGCCAAACCATCCACTGACCTAATCACAGTCAGTAGATCGTTCAGTCAATAGCTTGCTATCAAGAAGATGGCGGTGAAGCAGAAACCCTAGAATGAGTACACGCTTGCTCCAAATTCACGCTGCATCTCCTTCGTGGCAGCTTTTGTATTGCTGTTCTCGTTCACATTTTCATGTCTCAGCTTTTGAATCCTTCTGCTTCACTCTGTTTGCCTAATCAAAGTCGGTAGATCATTCCATCAATACTGTACCTCTGCTTCAGGTTGGTGGGACGTGAAGCAATATCCCTAAAATGAGCGCATACACGGCCACAAGATTCACGCTGCAACTCCTTTGCGATTTTTGTGATGTTTTCCTTGTCCACAATTTCATGCTTCAGTTTTCGAAGCCTCCTGCTTCACTCCTTTTGCCTAATCAAAGTCGGTAGATCATTCCAACAATACCTTTGCTTCAGGTTGGTGGGAGGTGAAGCAAAACCCCTAAATTGAGCGTATACACTGCCACAATAATCACGCTGCAACTCCTTTTCGATTTTTGTGATGTTGTCCTCGTCCACAATTTCATGTCTCAGTTTTCGAAGTTTTCTGCTTCACTCTGTTTGTCTAATCAAAGACGGTAGATCATTCCACCAATACCTTTGCTTCAGGTTGGTGGAAGGTGAAGCAAAAACCCTAAATTGAGTGTATACACTGCCACAATAATCACGCTGCAACTCCTTTGCGATTTTTGTGATGTTGTCCTCGTCCACAATTTCATGTCTCAGTTTTCGAAGCCTCCTGCTTCATCTTTTCCCTAATCGAAGTCGGTAGATCATTCCTCCAACACCTTGCTTGAAGACGGTGGTAGGTGAAGCAAAACCCCTAAAATGAACACATGCTCGCTCCGGGTTCATAACATTCATGCTGCAACTGCTTTGGCAGCTTCCATGATGCTGTTCTCGTCCACATTTTCATTTCTCAGCTTTCGATTCCTTCTGCTTCACTCTATTACACTACAGAATACACACCAACCTTCGCTACAAGCCATTCATCGATTCCGCAACTCAAGGTGGCACAATCTCCAAAAACAAGTCAGTCTACAGGACGAAGAACACCCGTCTGGCAGAATGGAATTCATTTGATCAACCTCAAATTGGCAACACTGTGACGCTGTAATTTCCAATCATATCTGAAGTGGAGGAAGAAGATGTGATATTAAAGAAGATAGAGGTATAGTGGTTCGACCACGGTAGATACCCGGATATGGAAAGCCCGGTATCCCGGTTCTTAAATTAGGGTTTGTGGGTGACGGACAGAGAGAGTATAGTCGAAAGAAGGCGCCCCTGCATTTCTCTTTTTCCGCCTTCTGTCGCCGGACGCTTGCGCATATCTGCCACCACCATGGCGAAGACGGTGAAGGATGTCTCCTCCCACGAGTTCGTGCGCAGTTACGCTGCCCATCTCAAACGCTCCGGCAAGGTAAWGCATTATTTCTCTTGAGTTTCAGGATAGTTACGATTTAGGGAATTGTCGTGTCTAGGGTTGGGAGTATTTGTTTTTTTTTCGGTTTTCTCTGTTTTGGTTGGAGGCTTTTTAATTTGTTGACCTAATTTTTAAGGCGCTGGGGCTCGATATTACGTATCCGCTGATTTTGTTTCGTTTGTGCAGCTCGAAGTCCCAGTATGGGCTGATCTTGTGAAGACCGCAACTTTCAAGGAGCTTGCTCCTTATGATGCCGATTGGTTCTACATCAGAACTGGTAAGCTGCGTCTACCGAGGCTGTGTTGTTACCGGTTTAGGGTTTAGGGTATTATGGAGTTGGTGACCTGACTCCGAAAATAGGGTTTGGAGTGACGTGAAACGGATATCAGTGATGGAACTCAGGTTTCCAGAGGAATAGGTATATGCAATATACGTTACGACTTTTGCATGTTGATAATGTTACTTTTTGTCTTGTAAAGCTTCCATGGCGAGGAAGATTTACCTCAGGGGAGGTATTGGAGTGGGCGCTTTCCGCAAGATTTATGGTGGCCGCAAGAGCAATGGATCGAGGCCGTCGCACTTTGCCAAGGCTAGTGGCTCCATCGCCAGACACTGCCTGAAGCAGCTCGAGCTTCTTGACATTGTCGAGAAGGATCCCAAGGGGTGAGTTTGACGCAATTTTTTTGTACTTGAAATTGGACTGGACTTGCTTTTCTTGGCTTTTGGGCTCCTGAGTATGACAACGGACTGGTCACCAGTTGAAGAACATAAATCTGTTCTCTCCATGTCGGTACATTCAGCTTGGTACTCATCGTGACTAGTAGGAAACCCCACCCCCCAGACCTAGGGTTTCTTGAATACTTCGAAACCTGGCATTTTCTAACGTCATTTGTAGCCGTCTCTAGCATAAACTTTGCCAGTTGTAACTTGGAGTTACGTGTTTAGTTTATTTTGAACGGATCTACTAGTTAGTTATTAGGATGGCTTCTCTACTAGTTGCTATGCAATGCAAGGTRCAGTCTAAGAATTTTAGATTCTTTTCTTATGGTATTKCTGTTTTGKTGGCAGAGGACGRCGTATCACGTCGAACGGGCAACGTGATTTGGACCAGGTTGCTGGTCGTATTACTGTTGATGCTGCTTAGATGCTTCACATGGAGAATTGTCAGGTTTTGTGTTGATTTRTGCCCTCTGAGGTCAATACAATATAACGGAAATTGACAAATTTTGAGTTTATTCTCTCYTCTACTTTGAAATGCACTACATCTGCACCGTGATTGTTTTTATTGGCATTAATTAACGTTGTTACTAGGGATGAAATCATGATTGTTGAGAATTAGTTTGATCTTTCCATCAGAGAGTTTTAGTCAATCGTGGTTTTCAGATTCATGAACTTTTTCATTTAGTGTTTTTCCAAGTCAACAAATTGCATCAAAGTGCGAATGTTCGCATGTATGTCAATCCTCCTTATTGTTTCTACTTCGACCGCTAGCTGTACCTGATAGGCTCCAGTTACCCCCGGTCTGCTACATCGTATTAATGTTTCCCAGGTGTATGGAATACACTATTTTCATTTCGATGTAAATTCTAGACGTGTAGTCTGCGTTTCGTTGTAGAAGAATTAACTCTTCAGAGGTTTATTCCTGCAAATTTAAATCTCAATCTCTATAGTTAATGCATGTTGATTAGTTGCATCTATAGTTAATGCATAGTTGATGCATTGTCGATTGTGGTTTGCAGTTCTTCGCATTGGGACCTTGATAAGCCATGTCGTTAGTAGTGTTCTTAGCRTTACGTATGATCCACTCCGACGACAATTTTCTTCCTCCTTCCTCCGTGAGGTCCTTAAGCCAATGAAAGGAGCCAGAGGGTTTAGTTTTCACTAAGGGCCACTTCACACTATGGCCGTCCAAGTCGAGAGGCAGTGGAATTGAGAGTCCAAACTTTGGTGAGAGTCCATGGAAATGGGCAATAAATAGGCCCAAGTTGGAGCCTTTGGCCGGCCATAGTGTGAAGCCTCCAAAGGCCAAAGTCCAAGCCCAAAGTCCAAACCTACTCCATTTTTTTAATTTATATTCTTCCTCTCCATATTAGCAGCGAGGACTGACACGACACGACCATGGCAACCGGATTTAAGAAAATGAGGTTTTAACTAGTAGAAAATTCAGTTTTTTGTTGATTTGGTCGTGTTGATTCGGTCACATTTTGACAGAAATCTGTTGATTTCAACAGATTTCTGTCAAAATGTGACCGAATCAACGCGACCAAATCAACAAAAAAATTGAATTTTCTACTAGTGAATTTGAAGGTCCGGGACTTGTAAAGTTTGCTTTTAGAATAAAGTACACGGTAATCTTGAACCTTTACTTTCAAGACGAGACTAATGCCTGTGCTATTGCTACAGGCAAAATTAAAGTAAAAGTAATTTTCTAATTTTTTAAAACCAAAAATAACTCAAAAATCAATAATTTTCACCTCCTAGGTCGAAACGCCACGGAACCAAGCCCATGCACCCCTCCTCGCCGAGAGCTTTCCGATGGTACCAAGCACGCTACTGAGGGACGCACGATTTGGGAGATCTCAACGAAGCAAACAAACAAACAAACAAACAAACAAACAAACAAACAACCTGATGTAAAGGATAGACTAGTGTGCCTTGTGCCATTGCCACAGGCAAAATTAAAATAAAAGTAATTTTTTAATTTTTGGATGCATTAATAACTTTGAAATTCAATAACTTTCACCCCGTAGGTTGGAATGGCATGAAACCAAGATGGTGCACCCCTCCTCGCTGAGAGCTTTCCGACGGTACCAAGCACGCCACTAGAAGACACACGGTCCGGGAGATCTCAACGTAACAAACAAACAAAACAAAACAAAACAAAACAAAACAAACAAACAACTTGATTTAAAGGATAGATAGTCCGTAACAAACTTAACATAATTATGTTGTTAGCGCTATCATGAAAGCAAATAACAGATACTCTTTTTTTCCATAATTTAAGAACCCTTATTATTTAACCCTAGAAGGGCCTTGGGGTTTCTATAGCCTTGTATCTCTTCGGTTATTTTATATATGAATTGTGATACATTGTCATTCACTTACCTTCATGATGATTAATTGACTTTGTCTTGAAAACTGTTTGATTGATGTTTTGTTGATCAAATACCATTGTATTCATATACAATATATTATATGGCCAAGAAGGGTTCTAGAGTTAACCCCTAAGTGGTTTTGAGGACACATTGTGTCCTTCCAATTCATATGTGGCCCTTATTCTCCTACTTCCATGAAGTATTTGCTTAATATGTAAATTATAAAATTGAAGATATAATAGTCATTGGTTTTTTCATGATTTTACAAAAGAATTGTAATGTCCATTGTTAATATGAGAGGTTGTCGAACACGCTCAACAGTGTACGTTTACAACTTCCACAATGTACACACCCATCCATTCCTCTGCCTTGACCGATCACGCCGATTTATTGCAATATTGTTGCTTTGTTGGCACTTGGGGATTGCGACAAGAGCATCTTACACGCGATTAAATGAGATTTTGGGTTTTAGGGTTTTTAATACAATGCGTATGTATGCAAGCTCTCAAATGAGGGAGCCTCAAGCTTCATAATATTTTCAAAATCATTAACACATCTGATGTAGTCAGGAACTGTGTAGCTCAATAGAAGGCTTTAGTATGCATTTAGCAATTTAAAAAAAAAAAATGAACAATAAACCACTCACTTGCAAGGTTGTATATATCGCACTTAAGAAATGTATAGATGTATTGAAAGACATTCAAAACCATTTAGGGAAAAATATTAAAATAATAAGGATGTGAATATAGATACAACATACTACTCCCATATTTTAGAGAATACTGTACATGTATTGGTATGAGGTACGAATTTTGGATACATTTAATCTATCTATACATTAAACCTTAAAGGACAACAAGAACGTTTTGCCAATCCTTTGGATGACCAAAATCAATTGTAGTGGATGCAAAAAAAGTATTTCTCATTTGTTTTTTGGGTAAACATGAAAGTAGAGGTATGCTTTGACATGGAAAGCATGAAATAGGATCATTGAATGTATTGTCATTTTTAGGTGCTGCAAATTGTAACACAAAATCTGGGAAATTCATGCCCATGCGGACAAGTCTCCTTACGCCCATCATCAAATTTTTAGGCGTTGTAGTAAATTTTTAGGTAATGACGTCATTATTAAGTGTTGCATGATTTAACTTTCCACTGTCTAACACTCGGCAATCCACAATCCACAACCCACCTTTTTTACCGCGGTAATAGGTCCATCCTTTAAGGATCAAATGAGTTTGCTTGTTTGTTATAGTGAGATTTTTGGAATCGTGTGTCCCTTAGTTGTGTTCAGACACATGGTAACGTTTGAAAGCTCTCTATGGTAAAGGGTGCATAGACTTTGTTTCATGGTGTTTGGACCTATAATATGAAAGTTATTGAATTTTAAAATTTTTATGAATTAAAATATCAGAAAAATACTTTTATTTTATTTTAATTGTAACAATGGTATAGGGCATATTAGTTACAATATTGGGAAATAATCTTGAATGCCAAACTTGAATTTTGAATAAGTGCATATAATGAAGAACGAAACTGAATATTTTACTCAAGAAGCCAACTTTGGCAAGAAAATCACAAGCAATGTAGATATTTTTTTCAAAATTAAGAATTTCATTCAAAAGCAAGTTGAGTCATGTAGAGGTGTGTAGAGCCATACATCAGATTGAAAACTTCATGAACTCTTACAATTAACAATCAATATTGTTTAATCTACATTTTTGAACTCCAATAATCTGCCCAGTAGCTTTTGGCAGGCAATTGAACAACAAATTATTTGAGGCATATTTTCATTCAATGCTTCTTCATTGAAACAAGAAGAGAAGAGAAATTATTCATGCTTCCACAACTCTTGAATCCTTCTTGGAGGTGTAGAAATTTCATTCAAACATTGTTTCAAAAGAGCCCAAAAATACTCCATGGGATTCACATTTGTTGATTGACTAAGACACTAGAGAAGTTGAAATAGTTGTGATTCAAGTCATTCATGCACCATCTTGCTTGTGTGTTTTGGATCATTCTTGTTAAAGCATCAAGTTGCTTGGAACCCTATTGTAATGCTAGATTATAGACCACAAATGAAGTTTTTCAAAATAAATTTGTACACATGTTGATCAAACATACCTTCAATGTATTAAACTATAGATCTTAACCCTTAAAGGACGGACTGGTGACCATGGAAATCATCAATTTTGATACCATGGGAATCACTAGTTTAAAAAATATCCAAAAGTACTCATTGGAAGTCAAAGTACTAGAAAAGATCTTCCCTTTGCACCCCTAATTGCGTGGATGAATAGTTGCACTTCGGTCCGTGCTATACAATTTGATTCTTTGTGAATACAATTTGATTCTCTATCATTCATCGGATGCAAAACCTGCGTTGCGTCGTTCAAGGATTAAATTTGTCATACAACCCCAAAATCATGACATGCCCACCACCATGCTCGATTTCAACATGGACATGCTACAGTTGGGCATATTCTCCATTTGTAATCCATTGGAATTAAACTTGTTTATCTTCATCTCATCACTGATGATAAGGCATTTCCAATCACAAACAGTCCAATTTGCATACCCTTTGAGCAAACCTAACAATCTCTTTTCTCAGGTGAGCTACCCAAGATTGATTCATGCCAACTGAAGCTACAATTTTCCATGTTGAATTGCCRCTTCAAAGTTGCACCAATGCATGGTGCTTTTGTATCTCAGTCTCTCACCAATGAACAATTGAAAGGACCCTCACCACCATACAATCTAAACAAGGAGAGCTTCACAATGCAACAARGATCTCCCAATAATGTGCACAAACAATGAGCAAATGAATTATGAAGTTTGGAGGAGTCGCTACTACCAATTCAAAGAGCATAAACCACTCCTAGAAAAGCGCCCATTCATTTTCAAGGAGGGTTATGCTACGCAATCAACTGTAATGCCCCATTATGCATTCATTTTTTAGGAGGGTTCTACTACGCAATCAATTGTAATGCCCAATTATGCAAACAAACCTGTGTAATTGAGCATCACAAATTCTTCATCCAATTTTGCTATTTCATCCCGAGTGTTTCATCCAACTCCAACTTCGGATTTCCTACTCATGATTTACGTTGGACAATGTCCCTCGTCATTGGGCATTTTGTGATATAAAGCACCTCCTCGTTGGGCTCCGCCCTCCTTGTATTGCGAAATGACCTCCTCCTTGGGCATTGCCTATACAAAAACCCTATCCACTTCAACGTTTCTATTCAGAGAAACCCTATTACCTCTGATGGTTTTTCAAAGTTGGATTTTTCAATTGAACACTCGGTTTTGTTTGTCACTGTACTGTACATATTTGTCAGAACATATTACATGGTATTTACATTATGAACCATAAGTAGAATCAAGAATTATAGGACGTGGCTCAAAAATCATAAGCACAAGTACATGTAGTACACTGTAGGGGAGTATTTGAAATCTGGGTGATCATGTTGTGTGTGGCGTGTTGTAATTAGCATTCTAATGAATATGACAATGTTCATCAACTGAAAGTGTCAAAGCCTACCCAAACCTTATGCGTACAATATCCAAAAAAATACACTTTTTCAGTGCGGTTGAGTACTCTTGAAAATGAGCAAGCTCCACAAAAAATKAGTCTCTCCTTTTAAGGTAGGTAACCCAAAAGCTCCACTAAACTAAAAGCGCCATCTTCACTCTGTACATCTCCAAATTCAAATTCATATATGTAACTATGTGGAAGAAACGCTTTTAGTATCAAACTTTTGACCCTTCGTAACTTTTGTGTATTGTATCCAAATGCTGCATTCTTTGGTGCATTGGAACTTCCTTTCACTTGCCAACAAGACAATATGAAAATATGACCACCCTAATAATAGTAACTAGGCACAGTACCAATTTGTGGCGCTTTTGGGTTGCCTACCTTAATACACTCACCAGCTGAAAGCCGCAAGAATGGGTACCCTACCTTAGGCATCTCAATAGCAAAGGGAATGGCATACCGGCTCGAAAACATCGAATCCCATGCTTCCTTCAGACTGAAATAATTGGTTCAGCTCAAGATTTCACATRTCCTCATTTTCCTACACAAAGCAGTGCCATAAATGCTCAGTGATTGCCTASAGATTGACGGTAGAAAACACCGCTCCACAACACAGGGTACATATGTAACATAGACTAATTACGTTTTACACGAAATTGCAACAAGAGGAACAAACTTAAATCCAGACAGAATCCACCAAAGAGAAAATAAACGAACAGTGGGGGTCAACAATTTTTAGGGGAAAAAGGGAATGAAAAGGGTGACCTAGGAGTACAATAAGTGATAATTCAAATAACTGACCATCCTTGTAATTAGGAGTCTACCTCAACATATGTAAGTCGACCATCAATCCATATTCTTGCATGCACTGTTTAGTAACACAAAGGCGTACGCTTCTGCACCCAAACCAATGGAAAAACAGGTTACTCGAAGACAAAAGGAAGAAGAAGAAAACCAGCCACTTGCAAAAGACCCGAACTCCGCAAATCTGCCTAYTGAGATGCTGGTATCAACTGGTATCAAGCAAGTAAAAACCCTAATACGAGGTAATAGCTTCGTAGCAACAGAAAACACATCCTATAACAGCAAGAGCGCTGGAATTTGATAAAGACTTCCCATTCTGATGACAACAGAAAAACAACGAGGAATCAGTTGAGCGTCATAATTATAATAGAAAACACTACAACCTTCACTACTAGCCATTCATCGATTCCACTACTTAAGGTGTCGCCTATTCTGCAAGCCACTCTACATGACGAAAGACACCGGAATTTATTAGATCGAACTCAAAATGTAAGAACTACAATTTCCAATCATAATGGAGAGAACGTAATCAACTTCTTGGTGAAGTTCAACGATCAATGCCTGTCCACAAAGTAATTTASGTGCCCAATTAAACCCTCCATCAATCACACGAAGAAACGCTTAACAAAAAAATGCTAGACTCTGTGACAAAGCCACCATGGAAGGTAAACGACGATGCACATTCGGATGGGAAAAACACAACGCTGCAACAATTCAACCGAGTTCAGTGCTGAAAGATGTGATTTAACCATACGGTGCGTTTTCAAAGCTGGTCACAATGCATAAAATGCAGCAGATCGACTGTTCCAGACAACATTTCACATCCTAAAAGTGAATGTTAAAAAGATTATAGCGAACTGGCTGCCGGTACAAGCCTAATATAGTATATCAGAGCTCTACAAAGTGTATATATATATATACCCTGAACGTCCAAAAGGATCTGTCTATCAACACTGACTACTCTTAAAAAGGGAATCCAAACTGCTTGGACTATAACTTCTACTCGTGGACAGCTAGCTTTCTATGTACCCTTGAAGTCAATGTGCCTTCGAAAGGGCATGTTGTGCTCAATTCAAGCAGACACCCGAATGTTGTTCCAGTAGCTCCGATTAAAAATAGTCATACACAAAGTAACACGGAGATGGTACCTGGCAAATTGTTTTGATGTGAAACAACGTCTTAATTGGTGTGGAGATCAGATACCCAGCAATGATTGGCTATCCATGTTGATCGGTGATCCAACCTTTACAGCGAAGCCCTGGCCTGGTTAATTGAACATYACTCCCGTCGGTGCTCTAGCGTGGCTGGGGATGTCCAGTGCATGTAGTTCCGGATCTCGTCGTAGAGCACGAGGATCAAGGCCGCGCCCGTGCCGCGTACCAAGTTGGTGACGGCACCTTTGTAGAACGCCATCCCYCCTTCGTGGCGGTACACTTTCCGCCAGCAGTCCCACGTGCTGCTGTACATGTGCTTCTCCAGGCCCGCCTGCATCATCATCCGCCTGCGCACGGTGTCCAGCGGGTAAGAGATCAGACCGGCTGAAGTCGTCACCCCTTGGGCGATGAGCCAGCGCTTCCAAAAGGAGAGGTACGAGTCTTGGGAGAGATACTCCTTGGCGGTGTCGAAGCCGCCGAAGTARACGCTGCGGTGCACCACCATGCCGTGCACGGACGCCGGGAAGCCGCGGTACACGCCACGAATGCCATCTTTCCTGTAAATGGTGCGCAGGAAGTCGGTCAGGCCCTGGAACTGGCGAGACGTGCCGCGGCCGATGTCGGCGGCGATGCGAGTGTGMGCGATGTCGAGAGGGTAGACGAAGACAAGGCTCGTGCAGCCCGCCAGGGCGCCGGCCAGGAAGTTCGCCGGGGCGTTGCTCAAGGCCCCCTTAGACTCGTGACTGCCCCCCGACGTCAACAACGCTCGATAGAAATCCTGCAATTAATCACACAGAAAACATGCATCAGTCTCAAACTATGGAGATTTCCAAAGTAATGCCGTTCAACGAATTACAGGTTTTTGTGCACAAAAATGATGTACATACATACATTTAGTGTGAGTGACTACAGAACCCACATGGTAAGTGGATTAGCAAATGCAATTTTTTTTTAAACTTGATAAAGATAGAGTCTTTAACCTTTCACAAGAAGAATGGTCCAAGGATCATCGTGTGATTTATGACGCATTCTAAGAATAAAGTTCAAATTTTCACAGAAAACAAGCGCTCCCGATTCATCAACTGCCCATAGGTGTTTTCTCTCTTCTAAAAAGGCACAATTGGTCATGCAATACAGTTCCTTGTAATTCTACAATCAATGAAGATGTGAATATAATTGAACACGAAGAGATGCTAATTTCTTACAATATTAGCGGAATTTCCTTGCAATCATTCCGCACGGAATGGTTGCATGGAATTTCCAGTCTTACTGAAAAAAATCGGCTCTCTTCCTTTGCACTTTATTCACATCTTCATTGATTGTAGAATTACAAGGAACTGTAYTGCATGACCAATTGTGCCTTTCTAGAAGAGAGAAAACACCTATGGGCRGTTGATGAATCGGGAGCGCTTGTTTTCTGTGAAAATTTGAACGTTAATCACAGAATCTACCATAAATCACATGATCTTCGAACCAAGCCCATGACGCAAGTGAAAATGCATAGTCAGGAGAGTGCGCGGTCACTAAGATGGCTAACCCTAGGGAAGAGCACACAAACCTTGAAGGCGAAATTGATGGCGAGCGACGGGTAATACCGCATGACGCTGCTGATATTCCCCCTCCACAGCGACAGCACGCCTTCGTTCTTTGCGATCCTCACGATGCAATCCAAAAGCCCTTTGTAGCGCGGGTGCTTCCCGTCCATGACCATCATGTTGCTGTCCTGCGTTTGCAACAGGAGCTTGGCTCTCTCCACAGGCGCCACCACGGTGTGCGCCACCCCGCCCATCAACGCCCCCACCAAGAGGTCCTTGGGGAAGTTGGTCCATGCGACCTCCTTCGCTTTCGTCTCCTGGCTCTTGAGCGCGGCCTCTTGCCTCGCCCGCTGCAACTCCGGGGTGAAGGCGATGGAGGTCAGCTGGAACAGCGCCGGAAGGGGGCTCATCCTTGGGAGCCCAAATTGTTATGAATAATACTTCATCGTCAACTCGGATCGTAATGAATTCATCATAATCAGAAGAATCGCAATTCAATTGCTAACCCTACTGCCATTCGGTAATCACTTCGTCACGAAACTCTCATCGCTATGGAAAAGGAAAATCTAGCCTCCCTGTGAGTCTTGCGTGYTTTCCTACAAAAGTATTATTCTCAAATTAGCTCTGATCGACTCCGATTCCAATTCAACGGRGGAAGCAAAGACGATCGCACAATCCGCTGCGAGGACGGCGCGAGGAGACGTATGGAAGACAGACGCCTGGCACCGTTTCAAAGGGACATTATCCTCAAAATTGAATACATGCCCAGGTTCGCCACCCCACACGCAAACAAATAGCAGAGATAAGGGAAACCATTAAAAAAAAGAAACGCAAGGAAACAAGAAAATAACTAACAAAGGTTCTTCTTCYCTTGAGTGGTCATGACTTAGCAAGACAGACAAGTGTATGGAACAGGCGCACACAATCCAAACCTACGACAGGAAACTGGAAGAAGCGTGCAGGCTATGAAGAAGAGCACCCCGCTCATGCGAAGTTGCAATAATTCACTTGTACCGGGAAGGACACCCCACGTCTACTAATGGAACACCCCACACCAACGAGCAACCACTGTGTCAGCAACGGCTCAGCCGGCGAGCATATCAATAGTCAGGGAAGGCGACCAACCCGGGACGAGGGTATAAAAAGTGACGGGAAAAGGGAAAACCTAGGGCACCAAAAGACAAAAGAGACCAAGGTTGAAAAGCGRCGTTCCACATTCGACAACGAACAAGCCCCCGAAGAAAACGCGGAAAACAACCGAAACCCAAATGGCGGACTTAGCCAGAAAGTACGAGTTGGCCAGAAATGCTCGAATGCWAGTACGAGGACGACTACGACGAAGAAGAAGAAGCCATGGTCCTAAACGGTGACCAAAAAAGCTGCACCTACAGTAGTCCTTGCGAGATTGTGGCGCTTCACAGAGGGTTCGCCTAGAAACACGAGAGCGTCAAATTTTCCCAAAAACGGTGCTATGGATAATATGCGACCTCCACATCTCCCACACGACGATTCGCGAGCGCAATTTGAGGCTTCGGGTGCGAGATTAAGAAGTCGTGCTTGCAAATGGAGAGGAATTCTTCGCCCTGATGAGACGTCGGAGCAAAGAGCGTCGCTGGCGGGCTGAGGTCCCCTGTATTTTTTTCGGTTTGACTGCCCCTGCCCAAGTGGTCAGACGCGGCGGCTCGGGGGCGCGTTTTGGGATGCCCGGCCAGGGGGCTGACTCTGCACCCCGAAAATATGCAGAAAAATTCTTTGGTTTGACCCTTTTCGGTGAGGGCTCTTTTTCTAACCCTAAAGCATTCCGACGTCCATTTTCTAGACGATGAACAGACTGAAACTAAATTTTCATCCTCCTAACTTCTTGGATGAAAGTTATTCTGATTTGAGGAGTTACTAAGGTAGACCGCTCTTAAAGCGACCATTTAAGAGCTGATTGCGTTTACAGAGAAGCTAAACTCCTTGAGACATTTATCAGTAAATTTTCATAGGAAGAAAAGAGGAATTGGCATCTAACCCAAGTTGTTTCATATTTTTCAGAGCTTCAAGGAATCAATTACAAATTTTTGAAGTTGTAATGCGGTGGTCAGTAAAAGCGACCACCTCCTGAAATGTACACTGGTACATTGAAGAAAGCAAAATGTACCTTTRTAGCATGATCGCTTTTAGGGCATGGGCGATTTAAAAGCGGACTACCTTATATTAAGTTGTTGTTCTATCTAAGGGTTGGATTTGGTGTTCACTAGAGTACATATTTTTCTAAAATTATCAATGTGCAAGTATGTCAAGTGGATGACCAAGCCAAAATTGCACTGACTTTAGTTCAAAACTGGATTTGCCAAATGAGATTATAGATTTAAGAATCATGAAGCTTAGAGGTTAATCTTTGAGAGTCGCTTATAGGGAAGGGATTGTATTTTTTTTTTATATAAAATATACATTGATATAAGATTTTTGTTTGTGAGTTATCATTTTCTTCTTTTTCCTACATATAGAACTTTGCACAAAAATCATGAAGTAACAAGAAAACATGCTAGTCATATGAATATAGAATGAGACAAAAATGACTTTCTCAACATTTTTGGATGTACTTCATCCATTGCATGCCACTCTCGTAGGAAACTCTTGAAATTGTTTTATCAAGTGATGTGGCATTGGGTGCAACAGCATGTTGAATGGATGCATTTTGCTAAAACAATTTAGTTTATGTCGTTSAGTCTTCCTTTTGGAAGACTTAAACTATTTGGGAGTTTGGGGTTTGAGGAATAAAAGTGGAAGGGCTCCCTTGATTTGGCGTTCTTTGCCCAATCTATTATTGTAGATCTARTAGAGAATTTCTTTTTCCTCAACTATGGAGGATTTGTCATTATATTCAAGATTGTTTTATCTTCCATGCTTGTGGTCTTGGATTCTTCTTTTGKAGAGTAAAAGRTAGCTTTTAGTTAAYCTATCCATCTATAAGCTTAAAAAATACAATCTTTCTTTGTCCAAACTCTTAAACAATCTTGGTGCTTGCTTTGTGTTATATAGAAACTAACATATCATGATTCTAATTTTTTTACCAATTTTTTCTTCTACAATTTTCCATGAAAATTTGTGGCCCATTTGGTAGGTTTTGGCTAAAAGATCTTTACCACTAACAAGATGAGATATAAGTTGTAGATAAATAAGTTGATTGGTGCTAATGCACAAATAGAGTATTTTGTCACAAATACCATAAGATCTTGTTTACGGGTTTGGCGGCCTTAGGTTTTGATTCAATGACAAATCAAATAATGCACCAACTATCCTAATACTTRAATGCTACTTCATTTGAGAAAAAAACATTAAACGGCTATGATAGTAATATTGAGGGAAAAAAACTTAAAGATATTCTTTGTGTAGAATCTATGCCAAAACTATGAACGAAAGTTGGCAATCTTGAATGTACGATTTTTTTTTCCAAAATATAACATAGAAGGTGAGCAGTTTGAGTTGAAAGGCTCCCATACTTTTRGGGGGGCAAGGGCTTTTTCTCACCCCTATCAATTGATTGATCAATTGATGWAGAAGCTATTTCTTTGAATGAATATGTTCCTTGGATATCAAATAAACTAAACTAAAAAGCAAACATAATGAATTATGAGTGTCTCTCAAAAGCCATAAGCATCCTTATCATTTAGTAGATCATCCAAGTCCATGGACTCTTTTACAATAGGTTCATTGCTAGCTTTGGCAAGCACCATTGGTGGTGTTATGTATATATACTCTTTTAGCTTAGTGGGTAACTTGTATATGCACTCATTTATATATTGAGTGAGGCAAATTGCTATGGGGAAAGGGGGGAAAAGGTTGTGAAGCTGGCCTCTTTATGCACAATGGAGGTCTTGATAGAGATAAATAGATGTATGTCAATACCACCTTTGTGATTGACTCACCACTGATCGTTTTTGGAAAAGATAACTTGTCGGTGGGTCCATGAGTGTTTGTCAAGGGTGCTAGCATATTCCTACATGGTGCTTATCACAACCATTCCCTTTGCATCTCGGCACAACATAACATGTAACCGGCCTAAGGTCCTATTTCAACCGGCAATTTATTCAACCTCTACAATGCAAGATAGGCTAACTACAAGGTACATGCCAAAGCTTTATAGGTCGGGTAGGACTACACTACTGGACAATATTATCTAAAACTTGAAACTTGAAGCTTGATTTCTCTGTCAGTTAAACCATTCATTGCCTAAGGGGACCAAAAGTGTCTTCACATAGTCTAGCAATCAAATTCAAAGTGTTCTAACTTTTGCATCTGATATTCAAATGCAATAAAACTTGTTGGAAAAGTTGCAAATAATAGTCTAATTTGCGTGGTAAAATTAGCAGATCAATTCAAGATTTACTAATTTTTTGAAAGCCATTCAAAGTTCATAGTTCAATTTGGATTCACCAAATTGCACTTTGATGGTTGCAACTTTGGGGGCTTGTATCCTTTGTCATCCTATGTCTTTTTTCAATGAAATTTGTTGGATTATGTTTCCATTAAATTCTAGTTATTTTGGTAAATTTTCCATGTCAATCCAAGTTGTTTTGAATGTTTGGGAGCAATTCAAAGTTCAAAATCCAGACAATTTTGAACTACAATGAACTTTGGCGGCTTATTTCTTCTTCATAAAAAGTGTATTGTGATTTTTTTTTTGTTGGGAAAGTTGGTCATACTAGTCTAGTTTGTGTGGTCAAAATTTCATATAAATTTAAGAAGTTACGAGTGACTGAGAAGCATTTTAGTAGAAGGAGGTTCAGCCATAGATGTGATTTTTGGCTACTTTTTTCAATGTTTTTTGACATTTCAAAACAATTTTAAAGACACAATCAATCAACTAAATGATGTTGTTTTTCACCAAAGTGTTTGTCTTTGGTTTTGATCAATTTGTAGTTTAACGTTTTTTTCATTTGAGTAGGTTTAGAAATCAAATTTCACCTCCAACACCAGAATATTATAATCTTTCAATCTATATAGTCAAATGACTCCAAATTTATTTTAGACCATCTAAAACATGCACGCTACAAAATTGTGATGTTGAGATTTTCATACTTCACTAAAATTTAGACTTATAGCACTTGAAAAGCAAGGATGCTTGTAGACACGTATAGGCCTTAAGCAATGAAGGATTAAGATCTTGTATATCTATTCCTTGAGGGTCAAATATTATACTTTGATTACAACACATAGACATCTATGTAATGCTCCATTTTTAAAATTGTATTGGTGCATTCATGGAACTTTCATGAACAACATAAAGCACCTTAATTATCATTTTTTGTACTGACTTCCTCTATTCAAAGGCAAATTTTAATTTGCTATTGCTACAATCTACGAGCATCAATAGCGACATATGCACCTTTTACTTTGGAAAATCGTATCTAATTCATTCTCAATCCAAAAATTACAATTTCAATTGCCATTGATTTTATTTTTTTCATTTCTCTTTGCACCAAAAAAATTAAAATGATTGAGCAAGTACTCTCTCCTATAGGTTTGATTTTCTCCTTAGATGCTCCATTTCTGAGCTTCCTCCTATAATAGTAACTAAACATAGTACCGTTTTGTGGTGGGTTTGGGTGTACCCACCATATTGTATAAGTGAGTATGCTCTAAAAGCGACCATTTAAGGGCTGGTTAGTTTCTTTTAGGTTTCTATGAGCAGAAATATTTTTAGCTCATTTTTCAAAAAAAGAAAAAATGATGTGGAACTTAGTACAAGTGGTTTCATATTTTTCCAAGCATTTTTTAATTTACAAATGAATTATCAAAGATTTGGGGCATAGGCACCTATTTGTGACCATAGGGCTTCCAAAATCTGTCCACTTGCAACTTGTAAAGAGATGGAAGGAAATGAAAGACAATGATTGGCTCTCGCAATAAAAAAGAATTTTTTCTTGATTCACTCAATGGTGAGTATGGTCCATTTGAAGATCACCTCCGTCATATCCATTCTATAGCTATTTATAGGGGCAATTTCAAGAAGATGGTCACTTTTAGAGCATACTCCTTCAGATCATCGCCATGGCTACATGCCAAACACAGGTGCCAAATAAAGAATAATTTTTGTTTGGCGTCCCTTTTCCAAGAAGACATTTTGCTTGAAGAGGCATGGCCCCACTTGGAGACTAACCAAGTGGTCAAATATACACTCCATGCCAGTGTTTTTTTTTTCATTTTCCATGAGGTGGTGAAGTGGCGATATTAAATGTTATGGTGGTGCTTCAAGTTTCAATATTCATCCACGCTTTGGATAGAAAATGTGATACTACGTATCTATAATTCTATTTTCATTCACAATGTGGCGATTTCATCCAAGATTTTTCTTGAACTTGAAGTTTTTTGGCGATTTCATCCAAAATTTTACTAAAAATTTCCTATAGGCTTGGTGCTAGGTCAAAAATTTTGGTGCAATTTTGCACCAAATCGCCAGAAAAAAAAACACTGCTCCATGCTATTATTTTATTGAGAAGAATCTATTCCACTTTTGAAAAGAAACTTTGATAAAGGTAAGGTCAAAAGACTTTTAAATTGCTTAGAGCATCCCCACTGCGTACGGCCAAAGGGGCAAACCCAGGGATCGGTTGGGCCCCGTCCCATTTATTTCCCCCACGGCCACGGCCAATTGTAGAGTCCAGAAGGCCAAATGGGGAGTCTTGCCCGTGTTGCGGTATGGATTGAAAATTGTCCTTTCCACGTGTTTCAAGGTACTTTTGGGACATTTATTGCTTCTCCATTTTTGTGCGGGTGAGGTGGCGTTCTTGGAGTCCGTGTTGACTTGCTTCCCGTGTCTTGAGGCGGACTTGCGGTGGGGTGCTTGCCAAAAAAGAAGGCTCAGCTCACTGATTGGATACCCCAAATGAGGCCAGCTCACCCCTTTTGGCCGGGTGTACAATGGGGATGCTCTTAGTGAGCTGCGTCTAAGAGCATCCCCACCACATGCACAAACCCGGGGATTGGTCAGGCCGGCCCTATTTATTTCTTCCATGACACACACGGGGAAGCCAAAAAGTTGGCCACCCGCGGCCAATTGTAGAGACTGGACGGCCAAATGGGGTGTCTTGCGTGTGCCGCGGGATGGGTGGATTTTGTCCTTTGCTCATTTTTCGAGGTACTTTTGGGACATTAGTTGATTCTCCATTCATTGTGTAGGTGAGGTGGCGGTCGTAGAGGCCATGTTGACTTCCTTCCCGTGTCTTGAGGCGGAGTTGCGGTGGGGTGATAGCCAAGAAGAAAAGCCCGGCTTACTCATTGAACAAGAGGCTGACCTGCCCCTTTTGGCTAGGTGCGCATTGGGGATGCTCTAAGGATCACTATTTGCCCGTGCCATCTTCACGTTTTGAAGTGGCCGGTCATTATTTTTTGCCTAACATGCGTGCCGTGGGGCAATTTCCTAGACACGGCCGAGCCATTACCCGTATTGAGGCCCATTGGTGCCTTGCCGTGGGGATGCTCTTACATGGCACACCCCGGCATGCTTTCTCTGTGGTGATGGTGATTGCTGTTGAAGTTGGKCAGACCTAACTTAAGTTAAGCTCATTGGATGTCATGTGATGAGGGCATTTGTCAAACTTGACTTGTTCATTGCAACAGTCAAAATGAAAGAGATTAGTAACTTAGGGACTGCCATATTTACAAGTCAAAAGTTTAGTACACTATCTGTATTACATACATATTTAGAGATATATCTTTCACTTTAACCATAGAAGGACGCGGGGTCCTTGTGGAAATCATCATTTCTGAAACCATGAGAATATTTGGTATTTAATCCCTAAAGGACAAAGGCGTTTTTTCTCCAAAAAACACACTCAAAACTGCCATTTCTATGGCAAAGAGTAAAAAAATTTGAAAATTGATTTTTTTCACGTTTAACCATAGGATCTTACACCTAACTAGTACGAGAATGTGTGGGAAATATTTCAGAAATTTTGATTGTATAGATTGCAAGATATATGTGTTTAAAGTGGAAAAAACAAAAATTTCAGTACATTGTGGGACTATATTTTATGACTTTGAACCTTCTTAACTTAAATTTTTTGCACTACAAAGTTTTGAGCTTTAAATCTTTACGGTGAAGAATTGAGTTGAGATTCTAGAATAAAAAAATCAAGGAAAAAACCCCTTAATTTTCATTCTTTAAAAAATTGTTAAGTAGAAGTAGGTACAAGATAGAAGGAAAATCTAAACAATTAATTTATCTTAAATAGAATTAAAATGCACTAATCCCAACGGTGAGATTGTTCTATCAAGAAAAATTAACCATGTGAAACTTTTTTTTTGGAAAAATTGTCAAAATTGCATTTAGAAATGAATCCTACAAGTTATTTTTTTCTAGCAAATGATCTAATTGCCCGAAAACAAGATTGTCCATAACTTTCTCATAACAAATCCAAATGGAATGAATCAAAGCTTTCCATGTAGGCAAAAATATAACATATGAGGAAAAAAATAAATTTCAAATTTTATAAATTGTTTTGGCCTACCTCCTCTCCCCTGTTTTGGGCTTATTTGGTCATAACTTTTGTTCACGGGTAGCAATTGAAAAAAAAATTAGATTCTCACAAAGCTCATCAGTTTTTCTATCTCCAAAAAAAGTATAAAAAAATCAGGTCAGAAATTGAGCCCGTAGGTACTTGCCTGAAATTTCATTTGTCCCCTAAAGGGCAATGGTCCTGTAGGGGTTAAAAAAACAAAAAAAATCATTTGAAGTCAAAGTACTATAGAAAATCTCCACTTTCCACCACTAATTTCAAGGATGAATAGATTAATTTATGTCCTACACATGCAAATGTCTTGTCATTCATTGGGCACTAAATCATTGCCTTTTGAATTTTAGTCACGAGATCACTCCTATGTTGATAATAAGAGTGACAAATTTCTAAGTCAACAGACATTTCAATACAAAAAGATATTTGAAATTTACTAGTAGGTGTCATTGTAAGAGACAATTTCATTATTGCCAACTTTGACACCTTCCCAAGGGTAGAAAAAATTAGTTTTTTTTACCATGAAATCTTTTGTAGAAGATTGTGCCGAATTTCAAGTTCAAAAGATTCATCCAACAAAAGATATTGGAAATCTACCAACATTTGTATTGGCTGACGCATTTGAAAGACACCTACTTAATTGTAATATCAACTTACTACTGATTTCTCCAAATTTTGGTTTATGGTCCAGCTCTATGGCAATTTCAGTGGTCTACGGAACCGATACTTTGAAAAATCATAGAAATTACATACCACATCCGAAAAATCCAATTCTTGTTCTGAATATTCATGATTTTCACTCCATGATACTACAAAAATACTATTTTTAGGAAAAGGTGCCTCCAACTGTGCTGAATTTTTTATTTTGACGATTTTGGGTGCTTCCACCGTAGTACAAGAAAACTTCTCCAGTCCAAGTGCACAGTGTCTGACAAGGCAACATCCGAGGGTTCCTTTTTTTGAGCAGGCACCAACTCACAAAGCTTATCCAAAGGATTGTGCAACTCCATTGGATGAGGTGGACATAACTTAAGTTAGCTGAATATTGAAATGGGGGTGAGTCAGCCAGATAAAAAGACACTGGCGGACACAGACATCCTGACTCTTCAGTTATCATAACATTAATAATTAAATTAATCCACCCTTGCCAGGGGGGCCTTTGGCCGTACCCCAGAAAGTGGGAGCCTCCACTGTTGCAACTTCCTAAAGTATTGTGCTGTAAGGTAGGAGCCCCCAATGGCGTCCGTGCACCTAATGGCATCAGTTTCTACATATGATTGTCATTTCAGATGATAAATGTGCGTAGATTGTAAATAGCTTATTTTCTTGACCTAAATGATAAGCTATCTACAATTTACCTACATTTATGTTCTAGAATCAATACCTCACATAGAAACCGATGTCATTGGGGGCTCCTACCTTAGTTCATTGGTCAGCTTTTTTTGTTTTGGCACCATGGTGCTAAACTGCACCATTTCAAAATGAATATCTACTTTGTGCCAAGTAAAAGTAATCATTTTGGGACAATTTTTTTTCATTTCTATTAAAAATATGGATGAAATTGCCAAATTTGGATGAAAAAGTGTATGAATTTGATTGAAGAGTGATTTTTGGTCCAAAAGATGGATGGATGAAGAAATAAAATGCTTCACCAAAGTTCAAGTGATCGCCATCTTGGCACTTTTTCAAAAAGAAAAGAAAAGGGTTGGTCGACTTTCTTCAATCTCCACATTCATGTAGATGGCATATCTCTCTTTGGCCAGCCAATGACTCCGTGTAGATTAAATTGAATTCAATTGTAGAGAATCTGGCCAAGAAATTGATCCCAATCTCTTCTTGTAAGGAGAAATAGTTTAGGTGGTTATACAATGYTATGGGGTAGGAGGTTCTAAAAGCACTCAGGCTCTAAAATCGCCCACCTCTTCAAATGTACACTACTTGTACGTTTTGCCTTTATGTAGCCTTCAAAAAGGTGTATATAGTGTACATTTTAGGACGTGGGCGATTTTAGAGCCTTATGCCATTTCAACTTCAAAATTTCATAACTAATTCTATAGAGCTCCAAAAAATATAAATGACTTGGATCACTTACAATAGATGCCAATTCCACTTGTCTTTCAAGGAAACTTTACTGAAAAATATTTCATAGAGTTTCGCCTCCTCAAAATTCGGTTTCAACTCTTAAATGAGAAATTTATGAACCTCTTATCATATATTGTAACATAAATTACCAATATTCTATAGCATTGATGTAACCTCTAAAATAACAGCACTTTAATCCTTCAAGGAGACATAACATTGTTTGCTAATAATGTAGGGGCCCCCTTTGCATCTTTAAAAGGGGGACCTTTAGAGTGAACAAAATCGTCTTATATGGCTGCTCAGTCACCCAAAATCCTTGAATTAATTGGAAAGTCTTTCCAAGGCATCTAACAAAGTATAATATTTTTTCAGCATGGAAAAGACCTGTCTATTGCTTAATTATACATTGTTACAGCATAAAGGCAAAAAGTAGCCAATGGAGTATTTTATTGTCGATTGTAGAAATAAAAAATGCACCAATCGGTTCAATAATAGAAATAGTTTTGGCTATGTATTTTGGTGATAGGTCTCATCCTTATAGGTTTAACCTTGAAAGATGGACGTATGACCACAATTTTAAAGTTCAAAGCCCCTCTCTCTATGATCCCATTTTGCAACTTTATATAAAGGAATTTTTTCACAATTATTTTTGAAAGATATAAGCACATATCTTCTAAAAGTTATAGAAATTTCAAATTTTTTTGTGAAAATTTCAAATTAATGTAAATGTTTCAACCCTTAAATTTCTCAACAATCCCAAATGGATACAATGGTCCATCCATTTTTGGGATGGCTATTTCTAGACTTAGGTTTGTAAAGAGTGACTTAAACTTGGGCTCATTCTAAAAAGTTAACTATAAAGTGGTGTATTTAGATTTAAAAGAAGATTCACTATTGAATGTATAAAAATTTCCACAGAGTTTGTGATCTAAGTGAAAAGAGTCAAAGAGTCATCGTTTAGGGAACTTTGGCCAACGAGGTGGAGTCTGTGTCTTACAACAACTACTAGAATATACATCTTGGATTTGGATTTGAGCCGTTTTTTCAATTTTTTCCTCTTTTTTTTTCTTGTGTTCTTTTACTCTACTGTGTTACTTTGATCTTGAATTTTGGCTTCAACTTTGTGACAAATCTTTCAAATATCTCATAATTTATGAAATTTAACAATAAAAGCAATTACTATTGCAAGACCATTTTCTCACCTGTTTTTGGTCCTAAAATACAAGACTTGTTTCCATGCATGTGGAATTTGGTTACCTTGAGAATGACTGTAGGATGACAATTTTCTAAAATGTTATGTGTCCAAAAGAGCTAATCAAAGCACAATTTCAGCTTCACCGAAATGGCATAGAATTCTAACCTGTAACTTGGATTTAAACCAAATTTTGTAGAGATGATAAGGCCTTGGATTTCCACAAGATCTTACAGATAAGCTTGCCTTAAAATGACTCATCTTACTTCGAGTATCTCATCTTAATCCAAACATGTACAAGAAGCAATACATGTGTACTTGAATACCTACAAAGTAAGTATTTTTCCACCAAACTGATTCTAGTATAAAAAGATTCATACTAATATCTTAGCTAAACATTTCTAAAACCTCTTTGCACAAAAATTGTTTTATTCGTTTAATTTTATAATATTACATGAATACAACTTTTGAAAATCAAATTTTTTGTATCTCTATATCAAACTATTTATAAAGACATAAATTTTTTTTTTATTGTTTAATTGTTATCTCCTAATCTAGTTAAATCTTTAAAAGATGATCTTTCCTTATGACCAATTTGATGAAATTGAGTCAAATAATATATTTGAACAAAGATATAAGCAAAAATGTGCAAAAATTGAGAAGAATGCACTTAAGGGAAAACTAGTTTTTTCCTAAATCTTGTAAATTTGAAAAGTTCATTTTTTGCACATTGAGCCAAACATGTACAAGAAGTAATAAAACTAAACTCCTTGTCATCTACGGTTGCATGAACATAACTAAATGCCATTTTTTGTGCAATTGCAATATAAAAATTGAGGAAATTGACCACTTAAGGCCAAGCTGACACTAGTTTCAATTGCACGCAAAGACTTCCAACGATGTTACATCATTGGTAACCAAGAAGACAAGACTCCCTTCTGCATCTTTGAAAAGGGGACTCTTGTAGTGAACAAAATTGTCTTATATGAACCCTCAACCAACCCTAGTCCTTGAATTAAATGATAAGCCCCGAGTCCCCCATGCATCTACCAAAGCATAATACTTTACCAAAGCATAATACTTTCCCAAAATGGGAAGCACCATTGTGTGATTATACAATGTTGTGGTCCTGTCACTCCAGGTATGCTCAATAAGCATCACTGGAAATGCATTCCCGCAATTCACAGCGTTCTTTACATTAAAATCGATCCAAGTCAGTTCAATGTTTATCCATTCCGATCCACACTTTAAAAAGTTGATCCAAAATCACTTTTCTCCACTAAATTTGTAATCTAGGAGATAGATACTGCATTCGGAAATCCATAACTCCACCGTCTACACAGCCATCATCCGAAGTCCAGCGACGCGTGGAACGATTGCTGAAGCAAATTCCTCACCCCCTTGACTTCAATCTCTTTTGAAATTTCACAAGGACTTCAGGATTGACAAAGAACTGACATGCAGATTCTGAGAAAAATATAATCTGTGAGTTCTACTGGGGAAGAGCTCAAAGTTGAGGTTTATGATCATTAGCATACTTACGAGACATGAGTTTCTCCTGGAAGATATTACACCCATAGTTTCGTCTGCTGTCTTATATATGTGATTTTTAATGCAGAATTCTGATAGATCTGCAAGAGTGAACAAATTCTGGTCAGATCACTTGTACCATATCAAGATATATAATCGATGACTGCTAGTTTCAGGACAAGACCAAGACAGTATGAATAAGATCCACATGTGCATAACAAAAAGGACTTGGTACAGACATTGCACTTTTCCTCTCAGCATAGCTGGACAAGTAACACACCTGATATAAATCAATTCATTACTAGAGGCACTGATATTTCAATTCTTTCAGACCTCACATGCCTTGTGATCACGATATCTCTGCACGCTCGCATCCAGGGCTTACTCTCCAGCAAAGAGGAAATATCAAYAGCAGAATGGGAGACTGCTTCAATCCGCAACCAGTCACAAATAAGGACACGGTCACTCAGGTTCCAACGTCAAAGAGACACAAAGAGGTCTCTCAATACTACCTCGATCAATACAAGAACCCAGATATCATCCCGAGGTCTATTACGTCTTTGTCCAACATCTCCACTTAATTTACTTTCACACCAARCGAGTCACTCACCAAACATATCAGGCTTCTAGTGTTTTCAAAAGATGGAACGAKTAAMAAAATTAATTTGAGAAATTACTAATACATAACAAGTGAAAAACTAGAAACGGCATTCAATATGAGCGAAATGGGATTTAAAGAATACCGTAGTTGCTACCTGTGAGTACGCCAGAAGCATAGCTTTCAATCAAAGTACACATTTCCTGTGCTCTGCTCAGATTGGACTGTCTGAGCCAAGATCTCGCTCGCACTAGGACTTTTGTTGAGATGGTAAGCCAAGTTTCAGCCCCGTCACTTCTGATTCCAAAAAATACGTAGTGGAGGTGCCTGATTCGATACATCAATCTTGCATCCAAAATAGATGGGATAACACAGATGAGACCCATCGACATAGACRAAGCCTTTCCTKGAGCGCCAATTCACCTCGAGCGCGTGGTCGTTTTCAAGAAACCCTCGTAAGAAGCTAGTATAATTTGGGTGTGGGGAGTTGGGCTCTCTGACCATGTACTGCAACTTGGGAGATAACATAGGCATCACAGTTCCACCAGCTGATTTCATTGCAGCCGTTGAACCTGTTGCGGTGGAAATACGTAATCCGCTTGAGCGCGAATGTATGACGGGACTGAGTAATTCCTCAGTGTCTTCTTTTCTGATACTGCATCAAGATAGTAAAAGGGTCAGCACAGGTCCCTGTGTTATCGGTCTCCGTCAACTTCTCACATTTATTTGATACAAGGGAGTCCTAACTGAAGATCGACCAGACTTCAGGTTTGCAAGTAAAAGCTGAAACATGCAGTGACAGCATGTTCTTCACAATCGTAGATCCCTTCATCAAAGAAAAAAAGGTGTGCTCCATATATTCAAACACACGACCATCAAAGCCAGTAGAGTTTCACACCTGAAACTGCAGCGAGAGATAGCAGCAGGATTTGGATGAGCAATGAGAATGTCGTTCAAAGCGGGTGCATCAACCCTGACCCCATCAATAAATGTTGAAATTCTTTTCAGCTCCACTGCTTTTGCCCTTCCATCAAGGATATCGTCAAGCATCTGATATGATATCATGAATTTTCCACCAAACCACCAGGTTGGAGTGTGCAAACATCAAACTGGCAGAACTAATTGTCAAAAATTCATCGCAATAYAGAAGAGTAGTCAGAGCAAATCTAAACCAACAAAGGAAGGTACGATTGACTCGGGAGCATCCCATAGGTTTCAGACTTGCAGCCCTTCCTCAGTTCTCATGCCAACCTAGATGGTCACACACTCGAAAGCCTTCACAATCTTGGTATCTGTTACTGTACTACTRAGCAACTGTTAGCATATCAAAACTGCTCTACAACATAGTCACCAAGAAGTAGAATATCCAGTCAGTAGTTGGAATTACCCGCTCAAAATTATTAGCAGTGGCTGCACAAAGGTGACCAGTACTCCGACTTGCATCATAACGATGGAGATTCTGCTCAACCTGCAGCTCAAAGTAAAGGAAAAAACTAGTCAGGCCTCAAACATAATACGACAGCCATTTGAAAAAGAAGTCAAACTGCACGTCAAAGCTACATGAAGTGGATTCTAGAATTCTGAAAGCAAACTTCATAAATCGCAGACAAGAACAGGTCCAGGATGCTGGTTTCGGTCAAACAGATAAAGTAGTCACTGAAAAGTTAAAGGAAAAAGATGATTTATTTCCAAAAGGTAGATTGGGGTCCTCAGGCCAGTTGAATAACTGACAGGATGTGGATAAGCCAAGCTTTCACTGAAGCCAATTAGCAGATTAGAAATACTCTCATCAGCCTTCACCACGAGGCCGCYTAGCAACAYCCATTTCACATTTCCATGTAAACAGTGATTCAAAATTTGCAGGACAAACCTCATCAATCTGAGTGGGGTCGGAATTCACGCCCAGAACAGGAATAGAACTGTCCACATAGTGGCTCGCTTGCAGAAGTGTCCCATCCCCTCCGACAGTAATCACCAAGTCCACATCACGAATGGGAGACTGCAGTTCATCTCTTAAATGCATCTCAAATTGGATATGCCCTTGCCGGCGACTGAGAATATCTCTACACATTTGAACAGTGTGCTCATGGACCATGTGTCTGTCTTGTAAATTGCCCACCATCTGCATGCATTAGCGCAATAATCAACAAGAAGAGCCCATAGWATTTAAAACTTTGGCAATTTGGTAAGACCTTCAATCCATATCGTCACAATGTGCATCCACTAACACGATTGATCTTATTGCAGAGTTGCTTACCAATTCTGACCGACGCTAAAATTCAGAGGACCGTGATAATTACAGGAGATCAAACACTAGAGGAGTACAATAGATGCGGAGAAGGATAATCCAGTGTCAAGTAAAATGAGCAGACGTAACCACACCTGAATAGATTCGTTTTCATGTTGACGTGAAAGATTGGCAACCACCTGCATCGCCTGGCAAATTAGGTGCTTATAACTACATTTTGTTGTCCTTTTCTTTGATTAAACTCCGGGCTTGTTAAACTACAAGTAGAATCATGCAGCACGAATACCTGTGTCACTACGTGATACTTGTACTTGCTCGAGACCTTCAGGCAAATCCTAAATCTATTGGAATTCAATYCCCGCATAGAGACGAAAATTACTTTGAGAATACTATGAGGAAGTTGATTGCTTGAAGTAACAAAAAAAAAAATGCAATATACTGCAGTTTAGAGCGAAATTCGACCTTCGCAAACTCTTTGCAAGCCGTTCGTTTTATTTTAAACCCATTGCAAAAGGCTGACAAGATAAGTTGTAAGCACACACCTATCAGCTAACTGAATCTGTACACTTATAATAAACGAGAATCTTTTAGGAAATTGAAACCATCAATAGCAGAAGGTCTCCGCCATTCAGAACCCTAGGTTTAGAGTTCAATTCGATGTCGAAGATAGTCTCCTCTAGACGATAGATACAGGCATCCCTAAATTCCACTTTCAAAAGTTCGCAAAAAAAACAGTGTGATTAGTGAGTGTAGTCCAGTTTAATTATAATTGATTTATTACTTCCAAATATGTGATTTTCAATTTCCTTCATGTATAAAACTAGCATTTCCGACATTCTTCCCTCCACTACTTAAAATGAAGGGAACGGATCGGTCTTCCCACCTCACACACAATCTGACAGTCGTAGAGTAATTTCCTAAACCTAATTGAAGCTTCCAGGTTGGATGAAATTAAATCCAAATCCAGAAATAATTRCTGCGAGTCGCAAGGACTCACAAAGACCAGTCTAATCAACTCAAATCCACCTCAAAACGAATTAATCCTGATACGAAAATCTATAGTCTTGTCTCGTCTCGTCCACGGAAAGCACTAAGAATGGCGACTAAGTACTTCACAATCAAGGCAAATCACATAAATTCAAGAATCCAGAAAATTAGGTCGAAACAACAATCGCCATGTTTCTGAACAGCAAAGATCRATGCGGAACCTAGAAATCATGAAACTGAATGATCCTCTCCGAGAGCACGCTGTTTCAAACCTCCGGTTACGAGTTCCAGACAAAACAGAGGAAAARCCACAAACCTGAGGCTCGGAGAGGAGACGCGTAAAGTTCGGGTCCTGGTGCCGAGCCACATACATGTCATACGCACTTCGTTTAGCCAGCACCAACACTCGTCGTACTCCTGCAGCAGCCATCGCTGAAGTTGCATTCACTCTGYTGCTTTCTCTCCGTTTTCGAATCGAAGAAACCCTAAATGGACTGCTAGAGTCTGAACCTAAGCCATGTTTGGAACACAAATGCCGCACATCCCAAGCTCTTGAGTGCATGACTAGCAAGTGATAGAAATTGGTGCARATAGTTCGGGAATTGGAATTTGCTTCGCTAACTGACTCGAACTTTAAAGCAGCTGCGGCTCATGAGCGCAAGGATTCTTGAATTAGCAAAGCTTCACCGACTGCACAAGCTGATTTCTTCGCACCCAATCACCGGTACACAGAACCCTCACMTGTTACTTTCATTTGCACGTGCACAAGGTGATTGGAAATAGGGGTAGTCACATCTTTTCGGACAAAGTGTGATTTCTCTGAGAATGTAGACGTGGCAGTCTGAGAGCCTCCTGCAGAGCACAATTTCTCAAGGAAACTGGAGTGCAGTTTCTTCTCCCACACGTATGAAGAAACGGCGTTCTTCAGAGAAAATTCTTGAGGAATTTGCAGATGATTGGCTGCGCTTGATCTTCGGAGCTCACTAGTGTGAGAGGTGACTGTTTCTTTGAGGATTGTTCCAAACATAAAAAAAGGGCAGTTACACGTTGTCATGTTGTAAATACTTACAATATTTAAAACGTGTGTATATTATACATTTGAGTAGATTCTTGATTTGGAGGAAAAACTTCATCCTGTTTGACGTATTCCTTCAAGTTTTAGAATTTGGGTTTGGATTTGGAGTTCGATTGCAAAATGTCAAACTGGAGGGTTTTTATAGAGTCACTGGATGTAGAGTGGTACTCTTCACGGACTTCAGTTTTTACCTCCACTGGATGAAGGAGTTTAATATGACATTTAAGTTTTGATGGTATGTGTGTGTTAAAAAGTAAAAGAGTAGGAGTTTAGAAGTAGTTTACTACGTAGTTGTTTTTTCTTAGACCAATAGTTGTTTAGAGGCCCATGTGTGGTGGATAGGGACAAGTTCTACTTACCTGAGGGATCTTGAGGCTTGATAAGAGGTCCTTGCTCCTCCCAAAGGGATCATTGTTAGAAAGAGAGTTTTTTTATGTGAGAATTTTTATATGAGAAAGAAGGGGATTGTTATGTGGAGAAGGAGAGAGTTGTGTTTTTTTGAGGTGTTTTTGGAGAATGTGTGTAGAGAGCCGAAACTTTGATCAATGAGAATTCTTGTTGCGTGAAGAATTTGATAATGAAAATTTGAGGGGATTTTTCTTATAAAATTGTGCTTATTTGAACGTCTCTTTTGCTTGATTTGGAGTTGTGAGGGAGGAGTTATAAGCATGTGAGTGGAAGAGGGTCTGCTGCCACCCATCAAAAAGGAGCGGAGATTCTGGCGACCACTACAGTTTGTGTTTTTATTTTCTTTCTTTGAAACTTTCAGGCATTAGAGAAGTTTTTGTTAGCTTTATATAGACACAAAAATCGAAGCATTTGAAGTTATAAATTAAAAATTATGAGTTGTTGAATGATAAGGAGTCTACTGCCTTTCAATTGAGAAGGTCGAGACTTTGATTGTTCATAACTTTTGGACAGTATATTGTATTGATTTGAGATTTGAAGGGATATTAGATTATCTTATTAGCTTTTCAAAATTCTATAGCACTTAGCATTTGGCCTTGTAGAACATCTGTGGTACTAATTCGAAGGCAACTGTCATTTACAAAAGTTTCTTTTGAAACTAGTTGGGGTTTTTTCAAGTTCTTGGGTGAAGAAAGATTCAAAGACTTCAAGACTTTGGAGATTTGAAGACTTTTCGAGGAATTGTGTGTGTTGTGGCTTGTGGTTCGACAGAGTTGTTTTATTTCTCATTTCCAGCCAGTTTTGGAGGCTAGTTGCAATTTTGATTTCTGCATTGTAAACCTGTTGCGAGCCGCGGTTATCCAGTAAGCGCTCCGTTTTGTGTTTGTGGCGACGAAGTGGGGTTGATGGCCTACATGGTCGATCTTTTATGTTGTTCCTACTAGTGAAAGGCGCCTCCTGGTCACCGTGGGTTTGAAATTTAGGATCCCATCATCCGGACGGCAACTCGTAATTTGTTGTCCCGTTTTACCTGTCCGAAAACTTGTTTCTTATTATACACCCTTACCTTGGCCCTTTACAGCCACCACAGGATAGGCCAACGGGGACGTGATTGAAGCATTTTCTCATATTGCTTGGGGTTGGAATGAGAGAGGTAGAAATTAAAGAAGCTGGAATTTGCACCTCTTCTGTGACGTCATGAGCACAATTCTCTGGCTTTGTTTACCAATTTTGAACCAATTCACCAATTGTGAAGAGAACGAGCAGGAGGCTCTCGAAACTTGTAACTGGAAAGTGCCGGTCGACAAGGCTTTGTGCTTCTCTCAGTAAGGAGAATTAATAAACGTGGCCCGAAGACCAGCTAGAAGGACGAGTTTGGTGAGGTAGTTCTATTAATAATGCCACATCGATGGACGAAGATTGCCAGTGCTACCCTTGGTGGAGATAGATACACTCTCCTCTCAGTAGTCGTAAGGGTCTGGTATGTCGGCCTGAGAAGCGCCAGAGTCGGACTCGTTTCGGCGTTTATTCAAAGTGGCCCGCTGCATGAGACGCACCAGCGACTGTACCACTTCAGACATTGGAGGCCGGAATTCGGGTTCGGGCTGCAAACGAACACCAGGAGGAAGGCATTTATTAGAAGTGACATAACATTCTTTGGCCATTGAAGCGCTGCACCTTTTCTATTCCCAGAGGGCAAGATATTGCACTAAAGAAGTTCTATTCCAGGTTGGTTTTATAGACCTCAAATGCAACCAAGGACATCAATGCTGACAACTTGTACTTCTTAAATCTTCCTATTGTTGCATCTTAATATTAARAACGGGAAAATGTCATCATGGATAYCCAAKGTTCAGGGTACCATGGTCGATTCCATGGTTTCCAGACTCTTTAAAGAGTGTTATGTTCTGAGGTCCACTGAAAAGATTTCCTTAGCTATTAATTGTTTCAATAGCTATTGTGTCTGAGTATCTGATATCATACAATGGGCCTCGGATGAGCAAGTCACGTAGCGGTATTTTTCACTACCGACCAGAACAGAGGAGGTATCAACACAGGCAGCATCTAGAATCAAGAAAGTATGAGTAGGTTCATATGTGCTACACATGTTGCTATCGAAACTGATCCCTAATCTTCATCATGAATTAAGCTCATCTGACAGTACAGCGTCACTATGAAATACGCTACAGAGCCTCCTGTGACATTGCAGCTTAGCAGCTGCACCACAAGAAGCAGAGTCACTTGTAGCATAGCTGCCAGTCAGCAAGAAGCAGGTGGTAGACAATCTCACCTGTACACACAAAGCAACGATGTCGGCGAATCGCGAGAGGGACTTGACCGGATATACACCCTCTAGTGCTGGATCCACCATTCTTGCCAATGCGTCAATGTCATGTAGCTGGGGCGTTGCCCAGCGCACCAGTGATTGTTCTGACCTTGGCCTCGAGCTGCGGGTTCAATAGGCTTGGAAAATTCAGAAGAAAACCAGGGACATAATAAAACCGAAACTCAAACGAAACATGCTGATGCTTTAAGTTCACTCAAGACAAAAATCTGCTCAGTTTTAAACGCGTTGATGCTTTCACTGGTGCACCACTTCTGATGCATTCATCAACGAGACAATCAACTCTCTCTAACCGCGCTGCCTCGGGGGCACGTACAAATGGGTTCCTGTTGCATGCGTTCAAACCTTGAAATGCGGAAGTTGCCCAGCCAGGTGTGTACACAACATGACAGGATACTGTATGAATACGCAAGAAATTACAGAATGTGTAATCAGAGAGAGTAGATTGTCCATCATCTCCAGTGAAGTAGAAATTTGCTATCTGGTGAAATGATAAGCAATATCTCCAAATACCAGAAAAGGATGAGGTTACCTATCAACAGGCTTACGCCCAGTTAAGAGCTCGAGCATCACAACACCGAAGCTATAAACGTCGCTTTTAGTCGTGAAAGTTCCGGACATAGAATATTCAGGGGAGCTGTACCCAACGGCACTCAGCATTTGCGCAGAAAGCTGCCAATATTCCAAAACACACTGCGTCATAAAACTTTAATAAGCCGGTTCGTGCAGAAATCAAACCACGTCTTACATCAACGAAACAAGAGTCACTGACCTTGCTAAAACTCTATTTCTAGCACTTCAGTCCCTCCGTTGCCACCATATTAACACACGGGACATTTTTGAGAGTCCCTGTCTCACTTTTCCCTATGTAAACAGAAATCCTGTGGCTTTCTCCGATGTGACGTAGGAAAAAGCCACAGGATTGCCGTTTACAGAGGGAAAAGTGAGACAGAGAAACTAAAAAATGCCCCATGTAAATTCCAAAAATTGGCACCCTGTGTTTCACAAGGATACTRAAAGAGGGATATGTACCTGACTTTCGGCACTAGATGGAGCAAGAGCTGCCAAACCACAATCCGATACATGTGGACTGAGGTCATCGTCCAATAGAATGTTGGCAGACTTGAAGTTGCGATGCACGACTGGTGGAGAACAAACTTCGTGCAAATACCTGCAAGCCCACATTTACCCAACCTAAAGTTTGAATAGGTCCACTTCTCAGGGATGTACGTATACTGATCACCTTGCTGATCACAGCCAACCTCCTGCTCAAAAGACAAGATTTGAAAGGCCTGCTCTAATCGGAGAAGGGGACGTTGTCTTCTCACACAGACAACACAACATCTAGTGTGTTCAAMACAACGTCTAACAGACCGCGGTCTACGAGAAAAGCATATTCTTAGATCGAGTATTTGGAATATGTCCAACACCTGAAAGACACATGCAGACATTAGACGATGGACACCTAGTAAGTTATGACATCTAACAGGCCTTACTCATGTGATGAGAACGTAACCCTAAATTGATATTATCAAGACAGATATTCACTTACTCAAGAGCGCGAGCTGCACCCAATGTGATCTTCACGCGCGTATTCCACGTCAGTCTCTTGGAGTTCTCAACTGAACCTCCATGCAGTAGCTCATGGAGTGTCCCTCGACCGATGTACTCGTACACTAGAAGCCGTTGCCCATGCTCGACACAGTAGCCCACCAACTCAGCCGAGTTGGCATGTTGCAACTTCGCCAGGCCTTCCACCACGCCTAAGAAATCATCCTCATTCTGCACCATCGACGCATTGGTGTCGAGCTTCTTGACAGCAAACACCTGGCCATTGGGAAATTCAGCGCGGTACACACAGCCAAGGGTGCCTTCGCCGAGTAAGTTGCCTTGCGAAAAACTGTTGGAAGCCTCCTGAAGATCTGCCACGGAGAAAGCTGTCGCTGAAATACTGGTCCGGTTCACCTTCCCTAATACAGCATTCTCAATAATGGTTTCTTCGCGATTAAATGCTGGCGGAACTTTGAGTGTCTTCACTGGAGGTGAGGCCTTGATTTTTCTGTCCTCCATTCCCTTCTCAAATGGAGCTAAAAGGCCACCTCGCAACAGAACTAAATTTAGAATATTACTTAGATATGACATTAGAAAAAATCAATTGGAGCCCCAGTCCTATTTCCCTGTATTCCCTGTCACACAATCACTAGAGAACTTTGGTTTGCATGATGACAGCATACTACGTCACCGGATATGTTGGTAAAGACTCTGAATCATAAGAAGTCTTAACGTCTTCACCGTCAACTACTTCGGAAATTGAATGGAACTCAGGGACTATATCTGCATGTTATTCTCATAGTGACTCCTGCGACTTCTGACAAAAACTATGCCAGAGTTCATTAAGTGTTAGCAGAGATCTCACGCTAACAGGTGATGGACTTATCACTTTCATTTAATGGATCTTAAAGTTTGGCGGCAAACATCCTCACCTGGTTCAAACACCTTCATTTTTCTTGTCTTCTCTGYATYGACCCAGRCAAAAACGAAGTCAGATTTTCAAAYCAACTTTCATTCATTGGGTTACTATTTCATATTGTCATACCAGGAGAGGGGCGGTGTGATCCTGGAGGTCATCAATGGAGCTTAAAGACTTGACAATAATCTTAAGATTACATTCCAGGTCATCAGGCATTCTTGCACAGGAACACTAAAATGAATTTGCTCTCTCAATAGAGTCATCCTATGAGCAACGGTACAAAATGTCACCCTTTTTTTATTTCCACTTTGAATGCATGCAACCAATAAAAATTATCGATCCTCGAAGTGTTCTAGTTCTMAAAATATCTGTGATTTGTGATTTGACTCAGAGAGAACGTGCACTGACCTTTTCCAGGTGGAATAAGAGGCAAAAACCAAGTTCGCCGGCTGCTGTGATTATTAGCCTCGATGTCCGATGCCTTCAGATGCTCAGGTCTGCTTCGGATAACAAAGAACCACACCGCTACACCAGCGGCAGCAAGCACCAGAATAACTACTACGATTAATGCAACCATTTTGGAGCCCGATAAGARACTTGATGACTTAGATGAAGAAGCTGGAGATGAGGTAACTGTTGGTGGGGTTACTGGCTTTGGGCTCTTCGAAGATGGAGGTGGAGGTGGAGCAAATGGAGGTGGAGTGTATGGAGGTGGTGGAGGAGCTTGCTGACTGAGTTGATTGCCTCCGTGCCTGCAGAAATAGCAGAACGCACTTTCCACTGAATTGCATATAAAAAGATMCCTTTCCTATTCATAAAGATAATATGGAAAATTTAATTTAATTTGATAGAACGTACATAAGATCAATATTAAGATAATTTAAACTAATTTARAGTTAATGTTTACTTGACGTTACTTAATCTTTTGCATTGCAATACAATAGTCCATGCCGCAGACTCTAACACCACACTGGCATTAAGCTCCTAGCACCATTTGGGTAATACTAACATTCACTTGTACAGTAACTCAACATTAGGACTATATGAATCKAACTCCTATTAACTTCACATTAAAAAATTCGTCAATCAAATATGGGAATAGTGATCTTTGAGGGAGAGCAAAGCAAAAGTAATCGTACCTAAAATTTGGTGGGTTCAAATTRGGTGGGAGGAAACCTGTCAGCATGTTATTAGACACGTCCCTGTTTCATGCAACCAGAATGAAACTTAGAAAAATCTGATCAAACGGTGTATTAGCATAAGAAGATATTGGAAACATTTGCACATGCAAGAAAAGAGTCATATAGGCGTCAGAAAACTCACAAGGTGTCCAGAAGTAGAAGCTTAGACAAAGACGCTGGGATTGGACCAGTCAACTTATTGTTTTGCAAGTACCTAAGCATATGAAAACATCATCTTCAGTCCACAAATCTAATAAACAAGGTTCATGCCAAGCACTGGATTTGCAGAACAGAACCTTTGTGCATTTATGCAAGAAGCATTTCTTCGAAATTAGCGAGTGAAGTTGTCATCATTGTTGCCAAAGGAAAATATAAATTCTCTGGTAGACTTACAAATATTGCAGGTTGGTCATGTCACCTATAGCTTCAGGAATCGGTCCTGTAAATCCGTTGTTGGAAATATCACTGCAGAAAGAAGAACTCCTCCAAACAAATATTAGAGGGTCTTTGATTCCAACTTCACACCGAAAGTGCGCAATTCCTTTTCGTTACCGAGAGGCAAATATGAAGTGCACCCATTCCCTGCCTGCTAAAAGGTCTCTCTCTCTCTCTTACTCCTCAGCGCTTCCGACCTTCAACCAAAACCTACACAATGAATGCGAACTCCATCAATGCAGCTCCACAACGCTCTAACTCGCTCAATTGCAACAGCAACAAAATACTTACAATGTACCTCAGCATACAGACGGAGAAGTGAAAATTCATGGACCGGACGCAAGTAGTCACTGAAGTAGCTGCAGAGGACTCCCGAAAGGAGCGTGCCTGAAGAGAAATTGAGTGGAGCTTGGACATGGCGATGGTGAAAGGTCTGCAGCACTAGCTGCAGCAAACGTTGGGAGGCGCGTGAGAAGCCGGGGGGGCGCAACAGACAGGATTTTGAATAGGGACGGGGGTGGYGTCTGCCATGTCATGGTTTTGAGGGGYGTTAAACATCTGAGCTGGCGCCCTGTCAGCTGAGTTTGGGACAGTYAGACCAAGTCCTGGTGGAGATCATACGATTTGCGAGATCCGACAGGGACCCTGGCATTTATTGGTACCTGGGAAAACGTTCTCTGACTGAGGTCAGGGTTCTTTTTTCGTGCAGTTACTGTGGGACATTGGAATTTGGACTGAAATGCACATTGATGGTGTTTTGTAGACTGCTTTTTTGTTTTTTTTACACTCCTTAAGGTAGTGTGCTCTAAAAGCGAYCATGTTTTAAATGCGATCCCTATCTAAKAATTGGTGACATATTCTTTGAAATATTTATGATTGTTAGTGATGAGTTAGGTAGGCTTAAATGGTCGCTTTAAGAGCATACTACCTTAGAAGAAATAATTTAACTCTGGAAGGATGCTGGGTCCGCCTGTGAATTTCATCATTTCTGAAACTGTGGGAATAATTGGTATTATAAAATCCAAAAGAACTTATTTGAAGTCAAATTACTGTAGAAGATCTCTACTTTCCACCCATAATTCCAAGGATGAATAGTTGAATTTTTGTCCTACAAAGAAGAATGCCTTGTCATTCATTGGACACTTAAACGTTTTTGGCCTCCTTTCTGGGTTAATCTTAGGACGTGGGGGTTCCCTGTGAAAATCATCATTTCTAAAACCGCGGGAACAATTGGTATTAAAAAAAACCTAGAAAAACTCATTTGAAATCAAAGTGGAAATCTCAACCATACAATCTAATAGTATATGTGTTGTAGATGATGTGGATCAAATTTGGAGCCATTTGGCCTCATAGATTGCAAGATCATAATATTTTAGAGTTGAATAAAGATAGTGAGATTTTTCTAGAAACACATTTGGAGGTCAAATTTGATTTCTAAACCTACTCCAATGAAAAAAGTTAAAACTATAAAGTGTTTCAAAACCAACATACAAACATATTGGTGAAAAAATAATATCATTTAGTTGACTCATTGTGTCTGCAAAATGGCTTTGAAATGTCAGAAAAATAGCCATAAAAATTGCAAAAAACACATCTTTGGCTAAACCTCCTTCTACTAAAATGCTTCTTGGTATTTCATAACTTCTTGGATTGATTTGAAATTTTCACCACACAAACTAGACTACTTTGCGCAGCTTTTCAAGACAAAAATGATGGAATCAAACAATGTATGAAGAAGAAATAAGCCGCCTAGGTTCACTGTAATCCAAAAATGTTTGGATTTTGAACTTTGAATTCCTCCCAAATTCAAAACAGCTTGGGAATTTTACCACAATAATTAGACTTTAAGGAAAACATAATCCAACAAGTTCTACTAAAAACAAACATTAGATAAAGAGGATACAAGCCCCCAAAGTTGCAACCATCATAATGTAGTTTGGTGGGCTCAAATTGAACCTCTGAATTTTGATTGGCTTCCAAAAACTCTGTAAATCTTGTATTGATCTGAAAATTTTACCATAAAAACTAGACTAGTATGTGCAACTTTTTCAACAAGTTTTTATTGAATTTGGACATTGAATGCAAAAGTCACAACACTTTGAATTGGACTTTCATACTATGTGAGGCCACTTTTGAGGGGTAAGTACTAGATTAGAAAAAATTTCAGGCCTGTAGGAGGCAGCGAATCTAGACCCTCCCCCCCGCGGTGCAATTACAAATTTTTTTTATTTTTTTTTATCTTTTTTTATTTAAAAAAAAAATGGAATATGGCGTGGCACTATTTGTCATTTTAACCCTGTTTTCAAAAAACTTTATTTTAAAAATTAAATTTGAAATTTTTATTTTATTTTATTTTTCTGTAATAGCACATTGGGCCTACCGAAAAAACAGTTTTGACGGCCTCTTGCAAGCCTAAGATTTTTTCTAATGTCTCTCGTGGTCATGGACTCATGGTTGGCAAAAAGCCTCTAAAAATTCTAGGAATCTTTTGACTACTAACAAGGCCAACTAGATTTTCTTATAGTTTAACCCCTACATACGAGAGGTACCAAATTCTAGTATCAACAATACTTTGAAGTTATGGGTGATTGCAAGAAACACTTCACGTTTTGGTCTCAAAAACACAGTTTTTGCCCACAATAGTAGCAGTACTCAGTCATACTACTGGAACTATGTGTCAGTGGCGCGCCTATCAATGTACACCGTTGATTTAGTACTATAGAGTACTATGTAGTACTATAGAGTGCTATGGAGTCCTACAAAAGTCATTGGGAGCAAAAAATAGCAAAAAAAGGGTATGTGGACCTTTTCATTTTTAATAATTCAAAAAAAATTCAAAAAATTATTTAGAAAAAATCCATTTTGCTAGAGAAGATTGAGCTTGCATTGCACTAAAAAAATCATGTAGGAAATCTTTCCCCTCTTCATAGCCTTTGCGCAAAGGAAGGTCACTTTGACCCCATATGTGCAATCAACATATTGCTATTTTCATAAAAACTCATCATGAGTCCTTTCAATGTTAATAGACCTCCAACATATCCAATTTGTGGCTTCTAATTCACATTTTTGGGTAATAAATAGGACTAAAACCCTCCAAAATGGCCAGGGTTATGCATGTTATGCCTTTTAACCTCATACTTTTTGGGAGACCAATTTTTTAGAATGACATGTGAAAAAAGGATTGAAAACTTCAAATCACTTTCACTATTTCAACACCCACATGGTCAAACATTATAATCCTTCAATCCATAAATATTATTGATATGTTTTCTTATCCCATGTGATCTCTAACATGTTTGAGTTTGAATTTGTATGGTTACAATTCAAGAAAAATTGATACAACTTATCAAAATGTTGGCATCTTATTTAATTTAGAGCAAAAACAAGAATCTCAAAAAGACCTTGGGCATTTAGAGATAATGAACAAGAATCGTACTATTTTCAGACAATTTTTAGGTATTGTTACCCTTGTCCATTATTAACAACATCCATGTTTTGCATCCTCTTTTAAGGTTGTTACCACATTCACTATTCACTCTTAGTAGACTATATTGAAGCCAACCTTTGACATGCAAAATTATCCTAGTGGCAAACATTTTAGAGTTGGAATGTATACTATTAGTATAATTTTGACTAGAAAATGTTGCGTCCCATTCGGCCTGTTGTAGGTTGAGTTACCGTATGTGTAGGGCAAGGCCGTCACTTCTTTGCCAAATATTCATCTTTTCCGGAAAATAAGGTTTGGTAGATTTTGAAAATATGATTTTTTTTGCCATTGTTCTTTTTTCACCACCCCATTTTTTTGGTTCTTGAAAAAATAATTTCCGTAAAAATTTAGCATTTGTTTTTAGAATTATTTTCCACCAACCCTGCCCTACTCTTCTGAAACCTTATAACTTATAGAACATGCAAGTTTGGAGGAAATTTGAGACTTCTTGATGATGGGTGAAGTACATAAAAACATCATGGATGTGAACTGCCCCGGAAATGCAATACATGCCTTGTTTGGACCTAGAAACAATTGAGGGTGTGACACTCTGTAAAGATAAGGCAAGAGGGTAAGTTCGGATATTTTGTTCATTTTAGACATTTTTGCCCATTTCAATTAGCTACAAATGAGTCCATATCAATCATGCATTCAAACATTCTCAATCCAATTCAAAACGTTACACCCAATTGGATGTAAGGGTTTTGTTTCAGGTGGTGTGTTCTTTTCCGATGATTTGTCGTCAGTTTGCACCAAAATAATGGGCTCTCCACCAAGCCCATAGAACATAAAAAATATAATCTTGGATGAAATCGTTAGAAAGATTCAAAAGAAAAAAAATTCTTGGATGAAATTGCTAAATTATATATAAAAATAGAATTATGGATATGTGCTATGTGCTGATGTGATATTTTCTATCCAATATGTCAGTGGATGAATGTTGAAATTGGAAGCACTATTACAACATTTAATATCGCAATTTTGGCACTTAATGAAAAATGTAATAAACAAAAAACAAAAAACAATGGTTTTAGGGAAACTTGGGGGCAACATATTGAATACTCATGCAAGTGTAGTCCAATTTTTTGATTTTGCTATCTTTTTGTCTCCAAGAGATGCGTTCATTAAGCAAGTTTATGTATTTTTAATCACATTTTGAATGAGTGGTTTTTGCGTACGTAAGTTGATTAAAGTTTTGTACAATATGTTAAAGTAGCTTTGAGTTTGTTAGTTGCCTTCAAAAATGCAACAATTCATTGTTACCTCTTAACCCCTAAAGTCCCATTGTCCACTCAGGGGACAATTTGGATTTCAGGCAGGTTCCTATGACTTTGATTTTTTATGAAACTTTTTGAAACTTTTTCATAAGATAGAAAAACTGATTAGCTTTGTGGGAATATAATTTTTATTTCAATTGGTGCCCCCGAGTAAAAGTTATACCACAAAAACCCCAGAACTGAACTCGGCGGGTAGCAGAAAAAAATTTGCAAAAATTCAAAATTAAATTTTTAAAATTTGTTTCCTGAAATTATATATTTTTGTCTACATGCGGAGCTTTGATTCATTCTCAAGGCAAACATTCAAATATCAAAAGGCTCACCAACGTTTGTCAAGGTGCATTGAAAAGGAGAACTAAAAAGGTTCAAATATTAACATCAATTCAAGTGTTGGTTGAAAGGAAGTATGTCTTCTACCATTTTATTTGTCAATCCATCAACTTTGTATCTTATATTCTTAAGATAGTATCATAGTATTCAAAATAATTAGATGTAAAAAAAGGTACCTAAACACCAATAAAATGGTGGGATCTTTGTGCCCTTTGATCATTCTTTGGAGGTTATTTTTTCTCCCAATAAAAAAAAACTATGTTTTATTATACAAACAAAGAATCATGTCCATATATAATCTTTGTTTGGGTGATGGAACGATCATAAGATGATCATAATGCCAAGTCCAGATTTCAAGGCAAATTTGTCACCATTCCATTGGACAATCAGAAAAACATTACAACTCGTATCGCAATTCTACTTTCTACACCTTTAGATGTGTGAAAAGTGCAAAGATGGACGTTTGTGATGAACTATTAGACTTAGCCGTTATTGGTAGTCCGTTATATCTATCAATCAAGAATAATTAAGTTCAACAATGCATTTCTTCACAGCTTTCACACCTTTTATGTATACTGTCATGCTTTGATGACATCACACACAATATAATCTACACATTCAATATCTTTTTCTTTCTTTTCCTTTTTTGCTCAAGAATGAGAGATGAATCTCTTTTTGCCATCACATGGTAAAACTTTCATAATTCATAAGCTCTTCAACTTTCCTAAGTGTTTGATTAGCAAATGAATTCCATTGGAGAATATAGGTGTGAATAAGGTCTTTACTTCATGGGAATATGCAACTTCATGTAACTATATTATATTTTAAACACAAGATTAAACATATGACCTACCATTTCATTAACCTTGTGTAAATGCTACCTAACATTTTGACCAATTTTGATTCCTAGAGTACCAAACCACATTTATGGCATATTAATATTGTCAAAATTGCCACTTTCTAGTTCACATTATTTTTTTTTAATTTTTTATGAAGTTTGAACATACAAATTTGTTTCAAGCAATTGTGGGAATGTATAGAAAATTCTAAATTTTTTTACTATAGAACTAAAAGATTATATCGATTGAAGTTACAAGAATTTTTTTTTCTCCAACTCAACTCAACAGGGTAAATAAACCTCAACTCCTTCTAGAGTGGCTTTGCATTATACATGTTTTTTTCCCCTAAGAATTGCATCCTACATCGTGCTAGTTATATACCCAAAAACTTCAAGAGGTAGAAGAGGAGTTTTGCACATGCTGCATGAAGCTACCCTCTTTGTTGCAAGCAATATAAAATTTGATTAGAGAACCCAATGACAAAAAATATTATATTATAGCCTAGAGGTACATGCCTATCTAGTGCCAAAATTTCTAAAAGATCCATTCAAAATCAACCTTGTAAAACCTTGCTTGAATTTTCAATTGGTTGTTTGGCAATCACTTGGTTCTTTATCAAGTTAGCCCCTAAAGGTTTGGAGGAATTTTTTGAGCAAAAACTATCACTTCTTAGACTATTCACCAAGTATGAATTAAAAAAAAATCAATCACATCAAGGTAAAGTACGCTATTCTAAAAACTATGGAAAAACTTCTAGCCCAATTTATAATATCTGAATAATCTAGACAAAAATAATTTCTTTTTATTCTTGTAAATTCAGATCAACAAGCTTTGAGCCTTCTTGGAGTAGAATTCTTACTCTATACAAAATTGAATATTTACACCAACAAGTACTAAATCTTATTAGGGATAGTGGAATGAAATTTCCAAGACAAAAAAGTGTCTATATTGATCAAAATCACCTTGTAATGTGAGGATGTCAACTAAACTAGCAATATACTAGTTATATTCTGATGATTTTTTATGCAACGAGGAGAACTTTTGCTTGAAATCCAAACAATGAAAAATTAAAGATAATCATTATAAATGTATGAAACAAATTTCAAGAGCTTTGAGGGAACAAATTCCAAGATGATAGCCCATTTGTAGTTTGACAAAAATATTTTACTTTTAGTTTTGCCGTGTAGAATTAGAAGAATTCAAATATCTCTTGAAATGAGTTTTTGGTACTCAAAATAGTTCTTTTGAAAATTACATATTATATCATGTTAGTTACAACATGTTAGTTCTGAAGACATAGTGAGGCANCCCCCCCCCCCCCCCCCATTTTCCCTATCTTATAATTTTGAGAAACCACTTTAATTGACAATCAATATGGAACAATTCATCCCATATCTCGTATCTCGTATCCCGTATCTATATCCGTATTGAGTACTATATATATTCAGCACTATACGTATTCAGTACTATATGTATTCAATACTATATATATTCAATACTATACGTATTCAGTACTATATGTATTCAATACTATATATATTCAGTACTATATGTATTCAATATTATGCGTGTTCAGTATGCATATTTTGTATCCGTATTCAATATCTATACCACATCCGTATCTAATATTCACTATGTATTTGTATAAAATACTATATCCGTATCCATATTTATATTTGGATAGTTCAGATTAAATCTCACGAGATAAGTGGTTTGTGATTTTTTGAGAAATCAATGGCGATTTTGAACGTAAGTATTTTTTTTAAAAATAATCAACGGCTTGTACATGTTTTGAGAGAGGGAGGGGGGCAACTAATGCAAACCAAGGTGTACCTCATTTTTTTGGAGGGATAGTTACAAACATGCCAAATTTCAACAATAAACAAGGAATTTTGCAAAAGATGCCCAACCTACTTGAATCTTTATGGGCATAACATTCATTAGCTTGAAAAGAAGCCGCCTTTCCTTCTCTTTAAGCCTCAGCCATCCAAATCTGGAGTAACAAATAGGTGTCAGATTATTCATTTCTTGACCTTGTTCTCTACTTCTCCAAATTTTAACAAATGTATACTTAGCTACTAATGGGTGTGGAATATTCCACACCATTCCGTCCAAAGGAAGGCAGTCCGCCTTTTTGCTACAGAATGTTATGGGCAATATAACTTTGATCCAATCATCCAATTGGAGTTTTATTTACATTTGTACAAAGGGACTGAATGTTTCCATCTTGTGTCAATATTTCTAGAAACATCCATTCATTTTTTATTTCATCATTCCCTATCCAAATTCCATTTGTCCTTGGTATGAGAATTCAATCTTTTTGTGGTTAAGCAATTGTTGGAACTCACACTTCTCTTGAAAGTAGGATCACCTAAAATTAAGCAGATTTCTTTGATAAGCACCATTGAGTATTAAAAAGCTCCCATTTTTTATTCCCATGAAGTCCATTTCACAAAAAAATTTGGAGAAATCCAAGATAGATAATTGATTATAGTATGCTAAAGTTATAAGAGGTCAAAGTCAAGGTAGTAGATTTATTTAGACCATGCCCTCTTTTCAATGTTCAAAGCTTGGAAAGAGTGCAACAAGCATCTACTTTTTCTCTTGGTTTTGCTAAGTCTTGCTTTTGGAAACATGCTTGGAATTGGGAGATCCTACCTTAACCCATTAAGAGCATTCCCACCCGTCCTACAAAACGGATGGCCTCTCTCTTGTGGCCTCCAAAATTGCCCCACCCGTCCTACGAAACGGATGACCTCTGAAGAGGCCTTGCTTGTAGGCCATGGGCGGCCTCCAAAACAAGGAGCTTTTGGAGGCCGCATCGTGGCCTCTTCACCGGCCTCTAAAACATAGTGAGACAAAATGCTATAAATCCTCCCACTAAAGCGCCCAATCAAATGCACTACTTGAAGCCCTCCCTAGAAATCCTCCATGAAATTTGGAGGGAGGCCGGCCTTTAGGGCAGGCCATGAGCGAGGCACTCCGGCCTTGAGGGCAACCGGCCTGCACAGAGATCTTCCCCACCTGCCTACAAAAGGCCAAGACGGGTGGAAATGCTCTAAGGACCGGTCGACCACTTTTGGATTGATATTGACACTTTTTCATTGATAGCCACAGTTTTAAAATGAATTTGGATACGGACAAAAGGGGACGGGTGTGGGGAATTGTAAATTGAATGCATTGGGACAAGAATCAGGACAATACGTGCTAGCATGTAGTTTAAGCATTGAAAAAACTAATGAAATTTGGGCTGAAAATACAAAAAACTTCCAATTAGGGAACCTTGAATTGCCACAAAATTTATTGTGGAGGCCCAATCATTCATGCTAATTCCATCGGCATGGTCAAATCTTTTGAAAGCATCACAATTTGATATTTTTTTTCCATGTTTAATTGGAAACTAGAGAATGTCTTGCCCAACCCCCAAATCAACCACGGTCCTTAATGGGTTAATACAAAAGAAACTCCTTAACTCAATAAGATTGGGACCAGTCTGACATATTAGATAAGAGAGGTTATTGCATTAAGGAGGGACATGATCTTCATATGTGGTTCATATTGTTAAGCCGGGACTAGTAATCAATACTCTCTAACAAAACTTTATTGAGTTATTACAGAGGATTAGGTTAGGGGGTTCTACTGTAGATGGCAACCAGAATARGGACTGGAATTGAAAGGAGAGAGCATGCATGATACTTAGTAAGTGGCTATCGCTTGCCTTCATGTAGC